>JALPQI010016152.1:0-19494 GCA_025490895.1 Thaumatotibia leucotreta | reverse complement strand
GTTTCAATGACAACACACTAATAGGTAGCATTAAGGTGCTTTCGGACCAAACGAGCATTCGCAATTCAATCTATAATTCGAAATTCTATATATAATATCGCGTAGAGTGGGGACTCTACGAAATCAATGAATCACGTTTTGTGTAACGATCGAATTTCGTAGAGTAGGGGGTTAGAATCTTAGAATAGCGAATGCTCGTTTGGTCTCAATGCACCTTTATACCTTCCATACCGTAACCGACTTACAAAATGTATGATTGTGTATAATGTAATTAATGTATCATTATTCTTAAAAAATGATAACGGAATGGAAAAAACCTTGGGGAAAAAATTCGAAAAGGCTCGCAATTCTGAGTGGAAGTTATATCAAAAGTTCCTAATCCAGTGGGTGTCTCCCACTGTGACTTTGAAAAAAATGGTTCGTTAGTCTTGTATCATTGTATAAATGGCGCCCTTTGTATTTGTACTAGTATTGTACTAGTAGTTGGGTAATAAACGCCTGTGTAGTTATTATGTACAGATTTATATGAGCGACGTAGCCTTATATGGTAATTGTTCCTGCGACGGTCACCACCGATATTTCCTGAGTGAGCTGTTTACAAATCGCATCAATTACGGTCTATCCGTCTGTCTTACTTCCGTGAGTATTAATTAACCGTTATTTACTATTATAATAAATAAACTACAGAAATTTATTTAGAGGTCCCAGCGGCCCTACCATGAACTTCGAAATCCGTAAATTTCGAGAGAGATATCACACTAATGGCGCTTTCGTCGGAGTAACAGAGAAAAATCCTGGAAATTTACGATTTTCGATTTTCGCGGTAGACCAATTTTAAATCCGGATGAGGTATCTCTTCACAGAATTAGATTTGGATAGAAGAAACAAGTTCATTCATTTGTATGGCGGCCGAGCGTGTCAGATTTTGTACTGAAGTTGTTACTTGCCTATGATTTTAAAATATGTCTCAGGCCCTTGAGTATTCATATTTTTTGTGTTGTTGCAATTAATATTACTTAAGGAGGCATTATTAATGTTTTTGTTAACTTCAACTTACAAAATATGACGCCCGAAAGCTGCAAACTGCGATTAAAGACGGACAACTCAGTGGATTTCACTAAGTTTATTTGACACGCTAAGTAGATACGTTTGATCTATGGTAGGTATATAAGACATCTGTGTATCTCTTTATATATTTAACTTACAACATTTTTCCTCAGTCATTGATTTTTCATCTATGTATTATACAGGGTGTCGTTAGTCCTTATATAGCGTCGTTTAGTACCGAGAACTCAAGCCAATGAATTGAGCTTACGGACGGAGATACTACCTAAGTCGATTTATGGTAGAAACTCCCATTATATTTATTTGTTATTCTCCAATAAATACAATTATTATACTCAATGTTATATCAATTTGTTCATGCTTGCGTTCTAAAGATATTTTAAAATTAATTCAAAAAAATAAATAAGAATAAATTTTATTGGATCCAAATATTCGGGGAAGCTTAAGAGGTCGATTCTCCAAATTCATTATGACATTCCTGTAGATAAAGCGGTCGACATTTAGCACTATCGGAGAATTAAACACTTCGATTTGAGATTTAGAAATAGGGTTGCCACTGGGGGATGTTTTCTTTTCAATGATTTCTCGAGTATGTGACAATCAAATTCTTGCTTTCAGGCAGGTTGGATGATTTATTATTCCCATAAGGAATGCTTTAATATTCAGATCTCATAGGTAATTAGATAAATCACATTGTACAAAACGACGCGTGCTTGCTATACGGCCACATCTTAAAATATTATTGTGTGGTAAAAGTGACCATATTTTCCTGCAATACGGCTACATCTTCCATAGAAATAATTTGATCCATATAGTTACTTAAAAATAATTTCATAAGTAACCATAACTTTGAAAAATAAATCATTTCATTTCATTTCATTAATGATGAGGTGAATCTTTTTCCGGTTCCTCTTTATCGTCCATTTTATTTGCCTTTCTAATATTTTTCCGATAAAAATGTTCTCATCAGAATCCGAACCAGAGACCTCTGTCTCCACAGAAAAGGTCATTACCAAAAAAGACTTCTACGATTCCATTATTTCTTCTAAAAAAAAAAAAAAATTTAAACTGTTTATTTCAAGGTAAGTTACATAATATTACATAGTCTTAACCTATAATCTTAAGTATTTAAAGATTTTTTCACTAAGTGAACGTACATACCATCTTACTCTACGGAGGTAGTCAGGAGGCCAGGCAATAATTGGTATCTATCAATCTATTCTATATATTGATATATGCATCTTCTTTCGCCACTCTCCTCGGTCCTGTGTGCTAGTCGCATCCACTGTTTTGTTACCATTCGGCAGATGTCGTAGGACCATCTTGTATTCCTGCAGATCTTCTTGATCACTGGCCACCATTCAGTAACATTAACAATTGGTATAAGTAAGAATAAGTTGGAGGCAGGCACAGCCCTGAGAGCCCCGGTGGTCAGCTGACGGCCGCTAAGCGACTATCAGTGTTCCGTGTTCTCGGAACCCGGGGCCCTGATGTGTCCATGTTTTGCCATGGACGAGGCACTTTGGATTTTTGATGAACAATTTCTTCTCTAGCGAAGGATAAAATTAAATGTTCAAAAATTGTATTTCCTTATGCTGCTATTTTTATTCATGACATCAAAATAATTTATTTAGTAGTTAGTAACGTTACGCTAGTAATGCTACGATCAATTATCACATGATTTTTGAACGTGCCCTTATGTCTCACGACAGTTTAAATGAGGGTTTTTGATATTTTTTCTGCCACCAGACGGCGCTAGGTAGGCGTGAGGTTCAAACAGATTCATACTATTCATAGGTTACGTAAAATATAAAAATTCTGTTGTATTAGGAAGTTTATTGATTTTGTAATGGATTACGACTTGGAGACAACAAACGAAGCCGAACTTAAGATTGAGCTCAAAAACAGGGGCGCAAAGTCATTAATATAAAGAAAATTACTTGGAATTTGTTCATTTTGTAGAAAACCTGGCACTGATTTTTATTTATTTGGTTTAGAAAGCAATATTCCCAAGGTAATTGGTTTAAGAATAAATTGCCCAAAAATATGTAGAACTATTAGAAATATGTAGAAGACCTCACGCCATATTGCCGCCATCTCACCTTTATAAAACAAAACGTGCTACCTCATACAAGCGAAATTCAAAAATCACAAATCCACATTCAAAAATCGTATCCACGAATTTGTTATCTCGGTTCCCATCGGAATGTCACACGTCGGGCCAAAGCGAAAACTAAAACATCAGATACGCTATCAGGTGGGATAATGGATTGACCCATTTACGGACACTCATTAATTTCCAATGTTTAGATTTAGGCGCCTTAGGCTAGGGTTGCCAAATTTTAAGGGAGATTTAATTTAAACTGTCTAGCATGCATAATGCGTAATTTTTATGTCAATTGTTCCCACTTTATTATTAAAAAGTTTAAGTGTAGATTTTGAGTAGTTCTGACAACTCCTCATTTTCATGTAAACGATGCCCAATTATGTAGTTTCTGGCATTCTTGCTTGCTTAGTTTTGCGTACTATTATACTCGTATTTTTCAAAACAGTATATAGTAGAGTATAGCAGAGTTGGGCCAATAGTAACCCGATTACTCCTTCCGATTACTGTTGTATGTGTATTTTGTAATCTCACACAATCGTATGTAAATGTAATTTACAGCAGTAATCAGCGATCCTAACGCGAAAAACGAAATTCGTTAATTTTCGGGAATTTGTCTCTCTCACTCTAATGACGCCTTCGTTTGACTGACAGAGAAAATCCTCGATATTTACGAATTTCGATTTTCGCGGTAGGTTTTTTTTTTGCCCAACTCTCTGTATCGTAGAGTGGCAACCCTACCTTCGACGCACACTTATCTAAAACACGGTGATTTCGATAGTTCAAATGTGGTGATCCCTACGTAGAAAAGCGCTTTTTAGGTATTAAAGTAATCTAAAATGCGATAAATGAAGGTGTTTCGAGAAATCTCAGTTGCTTCAAACTTAGTTATCAAAAACACGATAATTTCTTTAGTTATTTGATGTTGTGGAATTGTGGTGCTACCTACGCAAAACGGAGGTTTGGGTATTTAAGCTGGGATTGCGAGTTGTGACTAAAGAATTGAGGGTTTGAACATTGAACCAAGGTCTCACAGCCCGTACGTAGGTAAAGTACTGGTTCGAATCTCGGTGGGGTATATTTATTTAATCTTTATTGCATATTAAATAAAGTACAAAAAGCTGACCTAATGCCATAAGGCATTCTCAGTCAACCATTAGGCCAAACAGGAAATAAAAGTATTGGTGCTGTGAAAGACACAAGTACAAGAACATGACTGAACTCAAGACCTTTGCGTGGGGAACCAATCGGGGCGGTTTGGATGTGTAGCTTTTAAGGGTTTTTTTTAGGTTTAATTTTATTTACAATACAATGCCATAAGGGCCAATCTTAGATATAGGTTAGGTTAAGTAGATTAAAGTAGAGGCATCGTAAGCAGTCGTTTTTGACGTTTGTTTGCACATGAAGTTCAGTAAATGTTGACAGTTAGTATAATGGAGCAAATGTCAAACTTCATTGTTGCCTGTACGGAATAGTGATGTTACTACTGTTGCTGCAATTTACCGATACGTCAATCGAAATAAATAAGTAAACCTTTTTTATGGAGGTACGAATAATTGCTATAATATATATAATATAGTAGGTACGCACATATTTTCTAAAAGTTTGTTATGGTTTCGACAGGTCCTCGCGAGCCCGTGTGCCCGGTGGATACGCGGCTTTACAGACTGTGTTGAACTTGACAACCAGCTAAATGTCAAAATTGTTATAAAATCACGTATAATTTTATTTTTCGTAGAATAATAATTTATGTACAACTACGTTATCACTAGGGTTAGGATTTTGGTGGCATTTATTGAACATAGAGCAGTGGAGTCGATGTTACAAACATTTTAACTTGAATAAATGATTAATTTATAAAATAATTACGAAATAGTGTTCATTTCAAGCTGGATTTATCAAGGAATTTAAATAAATAATATGAATTCTATTTTTGAGGAACCAGAAATATACTAATTTTCAATTAAAATTTGTTGGTAGGTATATGAGAAAATGTATTTATTTAATTTTTAAGGTTTTAGTTCTCTCGAAGAACGTAAATATTATATAATAATCATAAGCTATGTTACAAAGAATGATTGAACTTCAATTCATAGGTAGTCAAATATTAAAGATGGGAATTATTTAATTCCTAAAATTGGCAAAACCCTGTTTACTGGAATATATTTATTTATTATTTCTGATTAATTAATTATTCAATCAATCATAAAAAAATAAAAAAACGACTCCACTGTTCTCTGTCCACCTAATGCCACCAAAATTCCTAACCCTAGTTATCACCTAGATGTGCTCTGATTTTAATAAACGGTTTTAGTGACTTTATATACTGTATATACGGCATTTCTCTATTTGGCATACCTACATTGCCCTCTGAGCTAGCACGCAAGTTTACCAACGTGGGTTGGGAGTGGATCGCTGCAGGCTGGCAAACTCGCGTCCAAGCTCATGGTCTCAACCACTGCCAGTTCTGCATTGACATTACTACCAAGTGAAACTACCTACGTATATTGTATATCAGACTCCGATACTATTTGACCTGGCATTACATTTGGACACCGATTACCTATTGCTATTAATTGTTGACCTTGATTTTTAATTTTGACACTGGTTTTGACTGGTTACTATCTCTCGCTAACAGAGGTTGTGGATGCTATTTCCTCTGTAGGTCACGTCCTATCCGTCCTATAAAACATCCTACCTAAATGCGACTTTACGTCATTATGACGTCACCGGCACCAAAGTTTCGCTGCCTGCTAATGATTCTAAGTAAGATTACCAAACACTTTTTTAGTTCGGATTACCTAACACTTTTTTAATTAATTTTTTTTAATGGCAAGTACCAGATCTAACGCCCTTTCGCACTTGACTGAAAATTTTACGACGGTAAAATCGAGCGTTTCACTACACTATTGTGAGCTGTCAAAAACGACTTCTTACGATGCCTCTACTTTAGTTAGATTTAATCTATGTACATAAATTGTAGTTTTGAAAATAAATATTTGACATTTTATTTAAGTTAATATTGTATATATATTACTTTTGCTAATTTATTTTTTAAGATTCACTTCGTAGTTAATATTATTCCTAAGTAGTTATTTTTTTTTAATATACTTGTAGTACAAGAAAATTAAAACAGCAAACAGAAAATACTATCGACATGTTAATCAATATAAACACATAATATACAGTTTTCATAGATTTATGTATTATCACATTGATTTGTTCATTATATAGTCAATTTAGTCATGTTCGTTTTCTACGTATTTAATTAAATATCTATTAAATTTGTATACCGTCGTTTTATACTCACATTACAAGTCTTACTTAACCGTGGGACTAGGTCAACTTCTATATTTCTTTAAATGATATTAATTTATTTTAGTTACTGGCGTTAATCTTTAACACGACAATCGTAAAAGCCAACAAAGTAGGCTACAAAGCATAACATAAATCTTTTAAATATTAATAATATTTTCACTACCTCAGTCTAGTTTTCTTGAATACCTGATTTCACTTTTGATACGTAATTTTCTTACCAATTAATCTTACTAACCCTCAATTTTCGAATTGTTAGAGGTCAAGCGCCTAAACGAATAACTAACCTGAACTAAATATTATAATCTAGACTCATAAAAAAGTCTGGTGCGTGCTCGCCGCGGGAGTGGCCTAGGCCGGCTAATATTATGTGCCTAGGCTGTCGGCCTTGAGGTACACACGCGATGCTATCGAATATAAATCGGCTAGTGTAGAGAAAGTGTTTAAAATTTGGAATAAAGCACTAGCTCCACTAAAGGCGAGTAAGTTATAGGCCATTTTTTTTCGAAGTCCCCCCCCCCCCCCACTTTGTGTAACAGAATGCTTAGCCAAGTTGCCAATCGCTAACGCTTAGTAGCGTATCGTAATTTTCCCTCTCTGTCACTTTTTCTTATTAGTGCGACAAAGACAGTTAGCTGCCTTTCCCTTACGATTGACGATTAAGCGTTAGCGATTGGCAATTTGGCTAAGCATGCAGGTATTTCTATTTGATTTTTACTCAGAATCGTTGAGCCCTTTCGATCGTAAGAGTAGAAGAACTTTGTCCCAAAATTAACATACCTACATTTTTCGAATTTACCATTCCGTTACCGCCATCATACAAAATGTATCAAAAAATGGTAGTACCAGAATGGAAAAAACCTTGTGACTATAGTTTTCTCCTAACAGGATTGAAAGAACTTGCGATTCCAATTCCAAATCATTAATTTATGAAATTTTATGTAGTACTTTTTTTATATATTTATTTTCAAAACTACAATTTATGTACATAGATTAAATCTAACTAATCGACTTAACCTAACCTATATCTAAGATTGACCCTTGTGACATTGTACCGAGGATGCTAGCGGCAATTTTATTATTTAAGTTTATTAAACGTAGGTACGTAAATAGGTATTCTAAATAAGTGAGTTCGTTATTTATTTATTGTAAAAAATGTAATATACATAACAGGTATATTTTAAGTGACAGTCCTAAAACTGAGTGGCCTATTTTTTCTTAAGATGAGTATTTATTGTTGATCGCTGTCTGTACACTGGCGAATTTGTCTAAAATAATTCACTCGCCCGCGAATAAACTCGCCAATCGCTACTCGCTCGTTCATCGCTAATAGTGGGACTATTGCCGAAAACGTGAAGTGTGGGCATGGTAACAGGTCATTAGATTTCTATACATCGATACTGTTCACGGGCCACCACAATAAAGTAGCTATACGGTCGCTGTCGCTCATCATCATTATATCACTCGAAAAACGTCCACTGCTGGACATAGGCTTCCCCCAAACATTGCCACAATGACAGGTCCTGCGCAATCCGCATCCAGCGGACTCCTGCGACCTTCACTAGGTCATCAGTCCACCTTCCGGTACGTGGCCGCCACTCGAGAACCTTTCCGCCCAACGGCCATCGGTTTGACGTGCTACGTGCAATGTGCCTCGCCCACTGCCACTTCAGTTTAGCGATCCGGAGAGCTAGATCGGTTACTTTGGTTCTGCTGTGGCTCCCGATAACGTATTATGGTTAGGCCGCAAAAATATTAGTTAAAGAAGTTTAGTTGAAGGAATCCAAAGGTCAGTTTAAGTTGAATCGAGTAATAACGCGTAAGACAATAACGAACCTTAACTCACTATCTCCTTATAAATATCTTACACCATATCACTTAATTGAACTAAATTGCATAAAATACTGGAAATCGTACGATCTCTGTTAATTATGTAATTTTTTTAATCGACCCGTAAACAAAGACTTATCTCATTTTAAATTAATTGGCCCAACTAGCAGTAGATAACAGGAGGTCTTATCGGTAAATAGCCTCATTTAAAGGCGTTATTTTCTCCGAAATACTTCTGTAAATTCATCTACAATAATTTTAAAAAGGGCAGCATAAGGTTAATTGTAGACAAATGGACTACACGCGTCGCGTGTCTCGTTGTCTACGCTTTTTGTATTCAAAAATGTTAATTCAGATACTCTCGCGCTACGCCAATTGCCAACTTTTCCGGTCATTTTATCATAGTGGCATTCCTTGCGTCCGAATTGTCATTGTTAACTTAAATGCCATGAAATTCTTTTAAGGTTTTGCAATGAAAATTAGTATGATCTTTGCATGTATCATTTTAATTGTAGTTTCGCCGAAAACAAACGACATCACTTAGAATTTTTTTTAACCAAACAACTCTCATTTTATCGCTCAACCTAACCTTAAATAAACCTTATTGTAACGTTATATATACTGGAAATAAAAACCAAACTCAGAACCGCAGGGAGGGATCACTCCTGACAGTAAGCTATAGGGTCTTAAAATCATATAAGTATTTCCTTAACCCTTCGTAGGGCACCAGTTTCAAAAGCGACCACCCTATATAGCACTATCTTTTTGTATTTTTTTCTTGTACAGAATGTTTCGTACGTGAATGGTGTTGAGGCTTGACCCACGATTTCTTGGAGTCTTGCCCGTTAAAGGGTTAAATATGTTTCTGTACCATCAGGAAATATGTTACGAGTATTACTGTTAGATTTCATTTCCATGGAATTTTGTTCGAAAAGAGGTAAACCATATTTTCGGCTAACAGAACCTACACTATGATTGATGACGATAGAAATGTATGAATACCCCGATGATCTGTGAATGAGGCCGATCCACTGGCGAAATATGAATAACAATAGATCAGTCGGTCAGAGATCAGTCGATTTGAGGACGATTATGTACGGTCGAGGAAATTGAATGTTTAGCAGCAGCCCTAGCTCACTTTACATTGGACGTCGTACATACATGACAACCAAATTAACTTGAACCGCAAAGTGCTAAACATTCTATTTCCTCGACTGTACCTAGATTGATCGTTGCTTTACTATCATCCATCATCATCATTCTCAGCCAATAAAGTACACTGCTGAACATTGTTAGGCCTCCACCAATAAAGGGAATATTGCCGTAATCGCTATGCTTGGTAGGCGGGCTGGCTATCGCAATAATATGTAAGTACCTAAGCAAGATACGGTTATATGTAAATTTTATTTACCCTTTTAAATTTCAATCCTTGAATGTTTGGTTCTATCCAGCTCCTACAAGTACAAATATGGTCCAAAAGTTCAACTGCTATCAATCTTCAAAGTTGTAATCTCATTTTTGGTTTTGTCCATGTTTCTTGGTCCATGTCTATGACCAGCACGATTGATATAAGAATTACACCCAATCAAAGATATTAAATTTAGTTTTGGATCAAGTATTTAAAACTTTTGGATTATACTTCAGTGGTTTTAAGTTACCCAAACAGGCCAAACACATCTTACACAAAAACGTTTCCGTAATGGAAAGTGGTAACGGTTCCTTTTTAAATTAATTCGCAATGTTTTCAATTCCGGAACATCTCAATGCTTTGAACGTGTGGTCTCAGAGGAAGTGATATATGAAGGGTCAATGGAAAAAACATGTCTAGTGCTTAAAAATTCAGGGCAAATTCACACCTTATTCTGTTAAAAGTAAGGTGGTTTTTCCTTCTGTAATTTGAATTGACCAGGCATGTTCTTTCCGTGGACCCTTCATATCGCCGCTATACTTCAACCTCGGATTTACAGCAACCAATTCATGGAAATATCACCTTTCTTTAACTGTGAATACGTGTGTTTATTCTATAAAGTGTTGCAGATACGAAAATTAGCAAGTATAGAAGTGATATCCTTAAAGGAACATAATCCCTAAACGTAATGTCCGGATTACCACCTTCCATAAAGCTTTGCCGATATAGTTGTTTTGGCATTTTGTCGCATACTAGGAACTCAAGTGTGGGCTGTTTATTGGTAGTTTGCTAAATAGGTGACAATGGAAATAATCCGTGCAACTGGCGAGAGGAAGTTTTTGAACTCACATACCTATTCAGAGAAAAATAGTTTCTGTCTAATTTTTTTTTATGTATGTTTTAATTGCAAGCTATACAGTAATTATCAGATATATCGACGTGGCTAGTGATGGGTCGTTCCCGGTAATTACCCAATATTGCGTTGGGAAAGTTACCGGGAACGACCCATCACTAGACGTGGCCAAAATGTTCACAAACATCTGACCAGACTTTTATTGTCTTCTCGTCCAAAATACTTGACACGGTCAATAGACCATTATAGTCCGTGGGCTAGTCGGCCTGAAATTAGAAAACGGTATAATTTGGAGGTACCAAGTGTCCTTTTTACAGTAGTTAGACATATTCATAAGGATGTTAAAAAAGTATGATAGACATCTCAAAGTGGTAGCTAATAGGCATACGGGCTATTTCAAGATTTCCGTTGTATGACAAGTATGGTTAAAATTAGGAGGTACAAATGTTCCTTTTCACAGCTGTTAGGTAAGCTTATAAAAACGTCAAAAATGCAAGATTACCATTTATAAGTGCTACCTAACAAAAATGGGGGCCAATCAAAGATGGTGGATCTCAAGTTTTACAAAATCAAGTATATCTCGAGAACTATTAAATATATCTAATTACTCTCTTGATCAAAATTAAAGGCATATCTGTAAGCTTCATATTTTGCATATACCTACACCATATTGCTAAAACCAACCAATAATGAATTATGACCAAATTTATGAAAATTTCGTGATTTTGATTTTATTTGTGTCGTGTTTTTACATAGTAGTCATGATGCTAGAAAAATTAAATATTTTTTTAAAGATAGTGTATTTAATAAGCTTTAATTTGATGTATATAACTTGTTGGCGGTATTAAAAAAAAGACCCATAAAAAATATTTAAATGAATTGTAGTCATAATCCACCGTATACTTAGTGATTTAAGAGGCGATGGAAGTGCCACTCGTAAATAATAGTGCTTATTTCAAATAACCAAGATTGAAAAATATAAGCTTACAGATATGCCTTTAATTTTGTTCAAGAGAGTAATAAGATATATTTAATAGTTCTCGAGATATACTTGATTTTGTAAAACTTGAGATCCACCATCTTTGATTGGCCCCCATTTTTGTTAGGTAGCACTTATAAATGGCAATCTTGCAGTTTTGACGTTTTTATAAGCTTACCTAACAGCCGTGAAAAGGAAAATTTGTACCTCCTAATTTTAACCATACCTGTCATACAACGGAAATCTTGAAATAGCCCGTATGCCTATTAGCTACCACTTTGTGATGTCTTTCATACTTTTTTAACATCCTTATGAATAGGTATGTCTAACTACTGTAAAAAGGACACTTGGTACCCCCAAATTATACCGTTTTCTAATTTCAGGCTGACTAGCCCACGGACTATTAGGTGGATATAAGAAGATTAATAAAGTCAAAGACTATGACCTACTTTTTGTATTTTATTAAGATTATTGAGTGCCAAGCAAGCTAGAACACAATATCAATATGATCATCCCTTAAGTCTGTCAAATGAAGGGTTAATAACGATAATTTTCTAGTTAACCGTCCTCAATCAATATTATTTATTTGCTCACTAAACTAGTAATAATAATAATAATAAGGCCGCAGGGCAGCTTGTGGCGAGCTGTTGGGGAGTAACGACCCCACGAACCCGAGTGCTCCCGAGAGTTGGTCAGGGTCCCCGCCTCCGGCGTGTCTTCGTCGGTCGGAGTGGAACCCCAAGGGGACCCGTAGGACTCTCAGCTCTGGCTTGCCTTAACTGGCCGTCCAGAGAGGAGTCGTCAGAGCTATATGCTCCAGGGGTGGAAGTGTAAATTTGCGTAAGTCGCGAGTTGGTGCAGCGGCTGTCAAGCCACTGCGCAGAAAGCGGTGTACACCTCTCTACACTCCTGAGCCCCCTACACCGGTGTTGCCCCTGGCTGTCTCTTGTGACGGCATTTACGGGGGCCCATCTAGTCGGCGGCGAGTCACCGCCTGCCTCGATAGCAAAGAGAAATCATGGTTATGGCAGGTGTCCGGACCTCTTTTCTATAGTTCCATTTCTGATCCATCCATTCTCCATCACCATAGCCCATTAGTCTTTTCCATTCCTTCTCAATAGTCTCTATACGCCTGCTGGGACCGGTTTACGGATATGTATTTGTGCCCGTGAATGGGTTGCAGCAGGTGTACAACACAGCAAATTTCTCCAAAGGGCCTCTACGTGTTGGATCTATATCCCCGCGCAAGCCAATCAAAAAACCGGGATTTGTAAGCCCGTGATTCGAAAGGAGATACAAATAATAATAATAAAGAAATTTATTCCAAAAGTTTGCATAAGTACAAAGAGCAGAAATACACAGTAACAGAACAGACAACAAACTTAAAGAAATTGATGGTGGCTCAGCATGTGTCTACGCGGGAAGCTCCAAGGCTTCCAGCAGCAGACGCTGTTATTCTGCCACAACCATGACTAAATCTAATTAAGTCTAAATTAATCTAATTACTATAGTAACTCTAGTGAGTTTTTCTACATTAATTTATAATAGCAATTTTATGTTTTTATTGTTTACAGATGATATTATCACGTCTAAGTAATGTAGAACCAGATATTACTCCCATTATAAACTAGCCGAAACCATCCCATTATAACTAGTCGAAGGCTGTTATTGTCAAATCATCATCATCATCGGTCTACGAGTATCTCAGTTCACTACTGGACTTAGGCCTCTACTGTTAACTATGCGTATAGACGCATTAGGAGGCAAATGCCCGTAATCGCCACGCTGGGCAAGCGCATTAGCGATCGCAGTAATGTGTCCACTATGATGACGCTGCGGCCCATCTATAAAACAATGGTCGTATAGACGCATTAGGAGGTAAATGCCTATAATGCGCCACGCTGGACAAGTGGACTGGCGATCGCAGTCGTGTGTCCACTAAGATGACGCTGCTGCCCATCATCAATCTTCTATCAAAGAGTGACACTTCAATCCCTTAGTCGACTCCTTCGACACCCGCAGGAAGAGTCGGGGCGGTGACGAATGTATTCTCACTCGTCACCACACGGCCAGTGTCAAATAAAAGCTTGTAAAAATCTCCACAAACCCCGCGTAAGGTACAAGTACCAATAATCGTATTACAGAAACAAGTACCACAACCCTTTCCCATTTCACCGTCCAGTGGCGCCTGCGCATCTGCCGACACGGCCGACCAGCGCCATCATGCTGACCAGCCGATTTGACCGCAGGGGTCATGAAGGTCAAATACACAGAGGGAGCTAATAGTTTCCAATTATTGCTACTTATGCCTTGGATACGAATTTGATCTTAAGAGACCGGCGGGGCGGAAAACCATGAAACCACCGTGAGAGTGGGAGTTCCGATATCGGTCTGTCGTTCCAACTTATGGAGTCGCTCATTTACCATAGCTGGACGCGCAAAGGCGTGGCCAGCGACCCTACTGCGTAGTGCGTACTATGAAATTCGTAAATTGCGGGGACTTTTCTCCGACAAATCCCCGAAATTTACGAACTTCAGTGTTCGCGGCAGCAGGCAAGCTAGCCCGTTAGTATGCTTTAGTGAATTCTAGTTTCGTTGTCGTCACAAAACTGTACAATTTAACTTTAAAAAAAAACACTAATTGGAAGTCCATTCATTAAAATTCATAATTTATATCGGCTAATCAAATTTTTTTGTTAATTATTGCTATGGTTACGGTCGCCTGAGTTACGCTGATTTATGCAAAATTATAGTATGGTGGTTAACTTTTAAAAACAAAGTTTTTAATGAGCTGCTACGTTGACTACCTTTTATTCCTACATTCCTATAACTAGAACTTTACATTAGTCTTTAATAAAATTTTCAAACCCGAAATTAAAATAACAATCCGCGTATTTCCATTGTATAATCAAATCACACTTAGGTACCTACCAGGCATGTAGGTTTACAAGTTACTCACTACTCACCATATTCTTCTTGAATCGACCCCTAAGACCTTTGACTCGTTTTTGCGATCAAACTGCAACTTACCTGAAATGAAAAAAAAACATTAGACGAGCATTGAATAGAATCCGTAGCAAAGGTCGCGACATCTGGCATCACGGGCGAAAGGTGCAAAATTGGTGCCCTTACCCTACCAAAAACTGACATAACTTATAAGGCAAAGCTTGGTAGTTACGTCCTTATATTTAAATAATTACATATTATTGAAAGAAAAACTGCAACAGTAGGTGTGTAAGAAATTGATGATGAAAAGGATGGATTTTTATAAACCTTTTGTGTATGACAGGAAAGTAACGGAGCACAAGGTATTTTGATTGTTAAAGTTGAAAACATGTTCAGACAGGTTTCAAATATACATGTGCTACGTAGCTACACATTTTGATACCTACACGTGCTTCTCATAGATGTTCTGTTTTATAAATTGGTTACTAATAAGACTGGAGTACTGACGACACTATAGGATTTTCATTTTCAATTTTAGATACTACCTAATTGTTTTTTTTAAGTACACAAGATCTAGAATTAAGCTTTTAAGAAGCCGAAATAAAGGAAAGTATGAAGATTTCGCTTCTTCCGGCTAGAATAGAACTTCCTGCCTTTGGTTCACCACTCCCACTACCACTGTTTAACCAACTACAGAGACTGAAATCAGCGAAAACTTCTGTTTTATCCCAGTCAGATTAAGAGGATAGGTATTCCCAATTTTTGTAACATAAGTGTCGATTGCAATAAAAATGTACATAGTTAAGGCCTCAATGAAAACAAAAATCACGATCGTGTCGATTGTGTTACGAAAGTTAGTCATACATGTGGTATAGTCTGTCCAACAACCTTCGGCAGTAGTAAAAGGGAGCAAATTTAAAAGATATAGGTTTGTATTATTGATCGTTAATGGAAAAATTGTATTTATCACCCTGACTTTAAATTTTGTTCTCAATAAAGGCGTTTAATTGTGTAGAATTGTTTTCCAATCGACCTATAAAATCTAGGTTGCGACGCAAACCCTATCTTACGCTATGGTGCTGTATTTATCGACGCCAGACGCTCTTTGTCACGATTATAATAGTCCAAATCATAGACTATAATACATCCGAAAACACACCTTGCGATCGCTAAATCGAGGGCGACTAAATATAATGCCACCCTCTTCCTGCCAAACCTCAGTCGTTCCACCCTTATTCTTATTATCACTAAGGGCGAATTTACTAAAGATTCTGGGGTTGCAGGTGTGCCTCAAGGACCGCTTTTAGATTCACAATCTTACCACGTGCGAGCAGAAAAACTCCCAGCTTTGCTTCTGTACAAATATAAACAGAATTAGATTGCCATAATGTTTTTCCGGTTTGCCAGACGTTAAGTGCTGCCAATTAAGCTGTTGGGGTGACGAGGTTCCGTTTGAAAACAAGATTATTTTGCGATTCGGTTGGACAAACACTTAAAGTGAGATTTGGGGTTCGACTTTGACCTATTTTGCGGTTGTCAGGGATTTTAGTCGGATTTGATGCATTGTTTTTAGTGCTGAGACAAATGTGGCAAACGTTTTGTTAATGAGACATAAATAAAGTCCACGAAGTAAAGAAGCCATCGTGTAATCCGTCTCCACTGTTCTAGATAGGTCCATAGTTCCATATAGTTCAAACAGTCATGGGAACTGTAAATTGATTCTTCTGTGTTATGTTTAACAATCTAAAATCCAAAAGCATTCGCTTAGTCGTCAAAATTAAAATAAATTAAGGCCCAAAAAAGTGCTATCTTACGAAACATTTTCAACAATGTTTGGCTTGAAATCCATGAATTTATTTTACACGAGATTCTCAGTTTATTATAGTATCGATTGCATTGCATTGGGAAACTAAATGATCCAAAATGGTAAAATAGGATGAAACACTACAAAAATTTAGTAGTTTAAATAAAACTTCATACATTATGGAGCAATTGATATAAATATCAACCACAGCGTCCGAGAAGAAAGGCAAAGAGGCGTTATTTTTAATAAGATCCATATAAAAGTATGGTTTCATAAAAAAAAAGAATTATAAGGCAATGGCTACTTTATTTCGTGGACAAGCCTTAATGTATAATTGTGGTTGATATGTATTTACTATTCGATTACATTCAGAGTAATCTAAAATGGGTACAATATTATGTTATCTTCCTTTTCCACCTTCATAAGTTGTGCAATAATAATGTGTTCATTCAAAAATGCATCTTAATTCGACTGTCTATTATTAGTTTATTCGAATCATTTAAAGTCGTTTTTCGTGATTTTCTTCAAAAGTAAATAGGTTTGTTACTATAATTGCTATTTAACCACCGTTTGCTGTTAAAAATTTCAAATTTCTTTACTTAAGGCTGTATATCAATAAATCAGTCCCAATTTTATTTCCTTCCACGCTCGCCATTCACGTCTAAAAACATGTATACATTTCAGAACCTATGTCCGACGCATAAGGGTCAAAATCGTTGACATATTTCTGGAGCCGTACCCATAACGGGTCTTTATGAGGTTTCCCGAACAATGTAACCGGCGATTAGATCTGGAGATTTATTATGTCACGTGGTCGCGTGTGAGTACTAAAGTTATCGATAAAGGTAGCTGATTTGGGTTGATTGTTACTAAGGTTTATTCTACCATGACGGTGAAGTTTTTGATATTGAGGTTCGTACTCGTTCGTGAGGTACGTAGTTAAAGTATTTTTTATACAGGAGAGGTCCCATACTGAAAGTTCATCGTAATGGTTGGTAGACTCGGTCGGTAGCGGGAAGGAGCGTCGTCCCTTTTCCACCCTGTATACATATATAACGTCATTACCTATGAAATTGGCATTTTGTATGGAGGATTTTGTGAAAGGTCTATTTTCCATACAATGAATTTTGTGTATATTTTTTTGAAGTCTAAATTAAAATAAACCAAATTGTCATTAATATTAAACACTTCTAAGGCTTGATTTGTATAACTCTATTTCATAAAACAAGGTACTATCATACATTTATACCTATTCTAAACATATGAACTGGTAGCTACGATAAGAGGTATTTTAAAACTTTTTTTTGAATACTACTTAGGGAAATAAAACAATTATTATTGTGAAGAAACGTTTATTACACAGTGCACTATTCAAAATTTAAAATATATCTAAGTTACTCTTTAGATAATTAAATTAGGGACCAACTAAACTCTATGACCAAAAACGCCAATTTCAAATGACCGATATATCAACCCATTCAATAGACGAAGAATTAATTCTTCAGAAGTAGGTATAGTTCGAGAAATATAAATTGAACGTTTATTTCTACTATAATGTAGGTAGAAAGTTACCAATTTATATTTTACGAACTATACCATCGGCCAAAGCCTAAATAATATTTTTTTAGTACAGATGGTGCCTTTTTTAAGCTCTAGTGCGAGAAGTGGCTCATTTTACGTCAGGCAGGTCCAAAACTTCGGAGGGTCATCTGTACTAAAAAACGTCGTACGAAACACGTGCAAAAAGGAAATTCGTGTTTCGAATTTCATGTTTTTCGCACTTGTGCCGTAATGTACTATAATATATTTGAGACTCGCGTTAGTTATAATTATAAAATAGAAACAGAAATGCAATGCAACTATGGGCTCGTTTTCAATGAGTCGACAAATCGATGGACTTAGGGGTTGCTAAGTGGGAACTAAATCCGCTTATTTCCTGAATTTTTATGAGTCGGCTTGTGATATATCAACCTTATGGGTACAAGCAATGAGTTTGGCAGAGTTTTTAATACAAATGTTATTGCAATATTAAAGGAAGCTTGAATGTATTAATTCATTGAGGTTCCGGGTTCGAATCTCGGCGAGATCATTATTTGTGTATTTATTTATCACTCATATTTTTTCCCTGGTCGTGGCTGTATACATATATTATGTATATAAGTATCTATCTATTATAATACATCGTCGCTTGATATCCATCACAAGCCTTAATTGAGCTTACCGTGGGACTAGGTCGATTTGTGTAAAGGTGCATGCAGAGTTGCAGACCAGCATTAGTGTTCTACTCTACGAAATCAACGAATCACGTTTCGTGTAACGACCGTATTTCGTAGAGTAGGGGGATAGAACAGCGAATGCTCTTTTGCTCTGCATGCACCTTAAGATGTCCCAAGATATTATTTATTTATATAGTAAAATTTAGCTCAAATAACTAAACATGATGGTATCAACTAAATTAATTCGGGGGCCAATTACTGGCACTTACACAACCAAAACATCTGCGAATCGGGCTCTTAAGAATCCACCCCCAACTATAACCGTTCATTTTACTTTTTACCCTGTATGCCTAGTTCAGTTGGGATAAGGTTGAATTTTGATCGGCTTTTGGTTGCGGAAGTGAATATTTAAGGTGGTTGTTTGTTGCTACGGGGTGTACTAACAAAACGATCATTTTAGGGTTCAATGATTTGAATCTGATTTTATATCAGACGTACTCTTGTATGGGTCGATTGAATTAAAATTGAACATCTTTAAAGGCCTGTAATACAAAATTAACGTCATAATATATTGATTTAAACTTTATACGATTATCACTCATATTTTAAAGACAAACGGGTTAGTATACGCGATTAAGACCCGTTTGTCTTTAAAATATTAACGTGTTATTTTTTATGTTACGAAGTAAAATTATATGTAAAGATTGTAACAACTTTTGGCACGGAAAAAGGGCGACAAATTCAAATTTTCTATGAGTGATCAACAATACAAACCTATAATATCTTTTAAATTTGCTCCCTTTTAGTAACTGCAAAAGGCTGTTGGACTAACTATTATAACAATTGATGCGATCGTGATTTATATTTTGATTATTAAGGCCTTAACTATGTACATTTTTTGTTATCGACCCGTAAACGTTACTTGCCAACTCATGGCACGGCTACAGAACCTCGAGCTGCTAGAAACCCTCGCT
>JALPQI010016151.1:0-35351 GCA_025490895.1 Thaumatotibia leucotreta | reverse complement strand
AATCAAAATATTTAGTTACTAAATAATTTGATTTGTATTTCGCAATATGTTCAATAGATGGCAGCATCAGTTCTCTCTAGCTATTCTAGAAAACTGTAAAGTATTCTAAATAGGAGGTGCAGGCATGTATTGCTTACCCTCAGAGAATGGTCAAAGGCGCCTAGCCTTGTAAGGGGATTGCATATACCCGAGAAATTTGACCGGTGGTTGCTAAGACCGAGTGGCCAAGGGGTACAGGCATCAGCCGCGAAAGCTGAGTACGTGGGTTCGATCCCCACCTCGGACATGGGTGATCTTGGTCGTTTTTCTTTGGTATATGACATCTAATATTTATTTCTATTTTCTTAAATATAGAATGTAAAAATATGTATTTATATTTTGTTTAAATAGATACCCATAGAAATACATATATTATAAAAATACAGATACATCATAAAGTGAAACTATGAGAAATCATTAGTAAGTAGTTATTAGGAACCTTACATTGAGCATGGCCCGACATGCTCTTGGCCGATTTTTAATTTTTGATGGCAGAATTAACTGAAAAACGCGCAATTCCTTCAATATTCTGTTAAACTAGACCGACCTTGTTGACTAAAGTCTAGACTATTGTAACGGAAGCTAAGCTATTTACTTAGTACATTTGCACTCAAGTAAAACCTATTTCGCAGGTACCGCTTAGTGCTCAACTTTAAGCGCTAAGCTTCAAAGTTGCGAACTTTATAATAATTAACAAATATTTGCTGAACAAGCGAACTTTGGCAACATTTGAGGAAATTGGATCGAGTTAGAAATTGTTAACGAATTAAAATATTAAATATTTATGTTTTGCAACTTCGACAAGTTTGCAATATAATTCATCATCATCGTCATCATTTCAGGACGACTTAGGTCTCCCCGTTTACGTATGCTTATGGAATCTTTGCATTAGCAAGTATTTATTTATTAATAAAAAGCGGGTTACAATAAGAAACAAGTATAATAAGAGCTCCAAAAAATTACTCATAGGTCGGGTAAATTGCTAGTAACTGGTCACTTTCCAGTAACTGGACACTTTATTTAAAAATGAACTCTATGTGCTTATAGTCAGTATTGCTTAGAAATGCGCCAAACAATTTGTTTCATAAAATACACTGATGTGAGAACGAATAATCAACGAATAATGAGAACGAATAATTAGACTAAAATTAAATAATAAAATTCTGTTTTCAGTGAATGGTGAAACACGTTGTATATGGACGAATTTGAAGATGTTTAGTATAGGATTCCTGCTCCTTAGCATTCGAAGGCTTGTGCTTATAGTTAGAACTGAGAATTCATTTGAAAACGATGTGTCGTGTCTATGTCAATCACTCTCTCTTCCAAAATGAAGTCTAATCTTTATTGCACAAAAGAAAACCTTAATGTACAAAAGGCGAACTTAATGCCAAAAGACATTCTCTACCAGTCCACCTTAAGGCAAAGCAGAGAAGTTGAGAGATTTTAATATAAAGTGGCCAGTTACTAGAACTGGTTAGTTACTAGTATTTTACCCTACCTAATCGTCGTTATTTTACCCTAAGAGGGTTCGCGATCTCTGCTCGTCAATCTTCAATTGACTCCAACCACGCCTGTCTGCCTGCGACCACGGGTGTAACGTCATACCCGAAACGTCAGGATAATATAAAAAAAAATTAAACTGTTTATTTCACACAAAGGTACATTTATAATTTTTTAGGTACCTACACAAAACACTAATTTAATAATTATTTAGATTTTAGGTGAGTTAGGTCTTACTAAATGGTTATTATACGTAACTTTATGCGATTAAGACCCATCTGTCGTTTAAATATGAGTGATAATTGTGATAAATTGTATGTAAGGTCATGCGGGGCAAATACAACTATGAGGTAATTTCAACTAATGGGCATTTCTTTTAATATGTTTTTAAGAACTTTTGGAAGATACCTAGAACATTCTTTGATTTATTTGAAAAGCAACACAATAGTAGGTATTGATTATAGGATTTTAACGGTTAGATTTTTATTCTGTATACATATATTAGTTACACAATAAAAGCTGCAAACGACTGGGTCCCCGAAACAGGGAATTATATCCAGAAACGTCAGGATAATATTGAACGGAAGTGTATGCGATAAGACACGTTTATCGTTAAAATGTGAGTGATAATTGTGATTTTATGTAATGATAAATTGTAAATGTGGATTTACCCCAAACGAGCGAATGCCTACGAAATGCGTTCGGTGCACAAAACGTAATTCGTCGAAATTCGTTGATTTCGTAGAGTGGGGGATAGAATGAGAAAAAAAAAGAAAAAACATTTATTTGTGACACAACATAATATACACATGAAATACAAAAAAACACGAATATAAAAAATAGAAGAAAAAAAAATTGTGTCACAAATTGGTCTCCAATTCAGCATAAATTGCTGGCCTGTAAACAGTCCAGCGCTGGTCTTCCATTGGAGCCATTTGTGAATGAGCATTCGCTCGTTTGGTGTTGAGTACTACATTTTTCAACGGTCAGATTTTCGGTCTGTATTATAGTTATACAATAAAAGCCTCAAACGAGTGCCCTGAAACAGGGAGTTATATTTCACTCCGCGGCACTAGCTGCATGCGAGCAGCCAGCTAATATATGCACTTGACGCCAGGACCGCAGCACACCACTTATTAACAGTACGTAAGAAAATAATGAATATTTAAGAATTATGAAATAACATAGGACGGCATTTCATTAAGCATTTCAACCGCCGTGAATTCGGTGGCAACTTTAGTACCCGATTTCCGTAGGTATGTCTAGCAATGTACCGAGGAGAATTTTCATAAGTTGCGAAACTTCTATAGATAATGTTGTCAAATTAAAATTGTACTAGCAATCTAATCATGCCAAAACCGTTGTATATGAATGTCTTTTAAGGCACATTTTATGCCTTGTTGACTCAATTGTGAAATACAATTTGCTTCATAACACATTTTTATAAGTTCTCAAGGAAACATTCTCAATGAGAACTTACTCTTAAATTCTTATGAAATTCTCGGAAATTCCTGAGTATTATTCCCGCAATTTTGAGAATTGCAGACGAAACGTTGCAGAACACGTCGGCTGCCCAAAGTTGAAGTCAAGTATGTCCATTTTTTTCAGTTTTTGTTTTTTTGCATATTTTGAAAAAGGAACCGAAAATGCATTTTTGTGCATCAAAAATTTTCTTCTAAGCCCCTTATTTTTGAAGTTATAGACAAGAAATGTTTTCAGCTTTGTCGAATTTCCCTCAACATCCTACGCTAAAACCAAGCATTTGGTCCAGATCCAAGCTGGAAAGCAGTATCTCTAAATGAGATAAGTACTTGAAATTCAAATTGTCTCTGGAGATGCTTGATTTCAGCGTTTGACTTTTAAACTAACCAGACGTTTATACGTATATTTTAAGATTTTTAAGTAAAAGCTGAAGGCATTTGCGTCCTGCCTGTGTGTCCGTCTGTATGTAGCAGCGATTTCTGTTGTAACTGTTTAGCGTACGTTTATGAAATTTCAGCTCAAGGTACATATTGTGTGTTGCTACTGAGTTTTGAATATAAATTGCAAAATAACATTTTTTAAGGGGGGGCATCCCATACATGTATCTAAACGTCAAAAATTTTTTTTATCCAAATGTCAATTTGTAATACATCATATATGATAGGTTTTTTTAAAATAAGTTTATGGTTTCTTTACCAATAATTTGATTAATGGAACACTTTCAGAAATAATAGTCCAGAAAGTCTAAAAAAAATTGTCTACACCCCTTAATTTTTTATCGGCAGGTCTAAAAAATATGAATAAATATCAGAAATATGGGACATGATGCAATCTACTCACAACTTGATTTTGAACATATTCGATCTAGTGGTTTTAGAGGATTCGACAAAATACGTTTTATAACAAAAGCAAAAAGACGTAACTGAACTGACGTCATTTTCCCCTACATTTTAGTACAATGCAACAAACCTAAAATCAAGCATGTCGGACTTGCTTGTTTTGCAACACGTTGACTGTTGTTCCCAAAAAGTGGGTGTGCGACAAAGCTGAAAACATTTTTTATTATTTGTGATTAAACTGAGCAATAAAAATAAAAATAAAAATCATCAAAAACTTCACATTATAGTGTTAAACGCCATGAAAATAAATTTGAATTAATTTTGACTTTAATTGTCGATGAAAATGACAAATTACGTTTTTTTGCTCTCCTGTAAATTTTGCAAAAATGGGCATACTTGAATTTGACTTTGAGCAGCCGACGTGTATGTACACGTTGCAAAACATTCTCAAAATTGTCAAAATAGCAATTTTGCTAGGTATCTCATATCTACCAAGATATCCAAAAATCCATACATCTCACCAGGCATTCGTCAGATAAGGCTGCCACCAAAGTCACAGCTTTGAAACGCTCGGAGTTGGCCTAGTAGTTGGCCCGTCACCACACGGCCAACTACTAGGCCAACTATTTGAAATAAAGCTCGTATCTCAGTTCTGACTTAATACTGACATAAGAGGTTGCTAAGAATAGTGACAGTTTTTATAGTGAGTTTTGCTTGTCACTCTTGTCAGCCGACGAAATACAGTAGCTTCCAATTTTTTTCTAACATTAGGCTAGTCAGTGATGATGATTTGTTTGCAACTTAACAATATGTTTCCTCTCAATAAATCTTATTTTTATTATTTTTTAACATTGCACTACCACTTCAAAAATGTTTACTTTAGCTTCCCGCACTACTACTATACTATTTATGTATATTTATGCAACCGTGTTAGCTGGTATATTTCAAAGGCTAGACTTTATCCAGGCATTCCTTCCTTTTGACTTAAGCACTATGGCTATACCTGCAATCTTCTCCGAAATAGGCTACCATCTTGAGAATTTCCCAGGGCTTACCTACCACGTAAGGAATACGTAAGGATTATATTCCATATCTGAAATGTTTCGGTATACTTCCCGTACAAATATAGAATATAAATGTGGGCTTGTCCAATAATCACGTCATACGATTTTGGCTTGTTTTAGCAGTTTTGGGGGGGGGGGGGGGGGGTGATATTTTATGGACCCCCCCAGCCAATATGCTGTGTATTTTTTTACCAACTTAATAACTCTTGAATTTACGTACTTTTTTGCCAACTACGAGGTAATTGTTCGCATGTTTTATAAAAAAATAAAGATTTTTTTACTAGCTATAATGCTGTTCAGCAGATTCGAGAGTTACAAAAAATTACTCGTGATTTGTCCAATGACACCCCGCCTCCTATGGTGATAACTGGTGATTATTTTCTTGACCCCCCTCCCCCTATACAATATGACGTGATTAATGGACAAGCCCTGTATGGACAGCCTCCGTAGCCTAGCTGGTAGTGACCCTGCCTACGAAGCTAGAGGTTCGCCCATCAGGATTATTTGTGTATTTATTTATGGAGCTACTGGTCTATGAAAGAGCTCATGAAGGGCAACCTTCCACTGTCACTCAAGCGAAAACTTGTGGACATGTGTATTCTGCCTACCCTAACCTATGGTGCCCAGGTTTGGTCGGTTACCGAGAGTCAGAAGTTATAGCTGAAGATTTGCCAGCGTGCTGTGGAGCGTAGCATTCTAGGTGTTAAAAGGACTGAACGCATCCGGAACACCACACTGCGCTCCAGGGTAGTTTTATGCGATTATTCAGTCGCAACAATAAAGTCATTACCATTCCCAAATCATTGACGAACTGCTTATAAATAGTGGAGTCATTTTTGATTATCTTGTAGCAGACGCATGTTTGTCTGCTATTCTGGCATTATAGTCTCGTTTGCTTTTATAAAACGGTAAATAAAGGTGATGGTAATGAACAAAAAAGGTGATGGTAATGAACGCGTAACAAAATCGCATAGAAACACCGTCCAATATGCGAATTGTTGACGTCGGCAAAAAATCCCTAAGCCCAAGTGGGACTGGGCTGGCCACGTCTACCGCATGCATCCTGATAGGTGGGCTAGCATAGCCACAAAGTGGGTGCCGGTACAGCGACGCGGACGTGGCAGGCCCAGACGGAGATGGCGGGATGATATGGACTCGTTCTTCGACAACTGGCCGGAGGAAGCACAAAATCGGGAGTCATGGAGATCCAGGGGAGAGACTAGGATTCTTATATTATTTATTACTAATATTTGTTCCTTTGTCGTGGCTGTATGTATAGGTATTAGTACAGTATAGTATTTGTAATATATCGTCGCCTGGTACCGACATCAAAAACCTTAATTGAGCTTACCGTGGGACTAGGTCGATTTGTGTAAGATGTCCCAAGATATTTATTTATTTATTCTTGGTCTTAAAACAATATTATTATTAATAAACGTTTAATCCGGCGTCTGTTTAGGTTTTCGGATGACTGAATGGTTTAGATATCAGCTAAAGGTGCATTCAGACCATTCAACGAATTTCGACGAATCACGGTTTTCGTTACACACGAATGAATTTCGTAGAGTGGGGGATAGAATAGCGAATACTCGTTTGGTCTGAATGCACCTAAAGGAACCTAAAAGTAAGTTCGAATTTGATCTTTTTAGTGAACCTACTAGTTAGTGTCCGTTTGGAAAGTAAAGGCATGTTCCCAAAGATCGTCCCGTTAGCACCAAGTAGGGGTCTGATGATGGGGCCTTGAGAAATCGGTTGAATTCGGTTTTTTTTATTAGGTGACTGTCGTGGTGGCCATGTGTAATAAGAATACATTTGTCACCACCCCAACTCTTCCCTTGGCTGTCGTAAAAGCCGACTGAGGGATTGAAGTGTCACCGATCATTCTTTGATAGATTGATCGATTGATTTGATAGACATTGAAGATTGATGATGGGCAGCAGCGTCAACGTGGACACATTATTGCGATCGCCAACCCACTTGCCCAGCGTGGCTATCATGAGAAATTGGGCATTTACCTCCTAATGCGTTTAGGCCTACGTCCAGCGATGGAAATTATATGATGATGCGCTGATGTGATTATCATGTTTATAGAGATAGTGTAAATCCAAGGAAAGGACATATTCATCTATGTCTCTCAATATATTGATTTAAACTTTCACGATTATCACTCATATTTTAAAGACAAACGGGTCTTAATCGCGTAAACCATGCCCGAAATGTCAGGATTTAATTAAACGTAAGTTTACGTGATTAAGTTCAGACCCGTTTGTCTTTAAAATATGTCTCTCAAGTCTCTCAACTTCCAAAAACGTACAGTCAAACCTCGAACAGTTACAAAAAGAAAGTCAGAAGACAGCAGGAAGCAATTCAGCAGCAGAATCGAAGCTTCTTACTACAAGTTCGTAGTAACGGAATATTGTAGGAGTCTGCAACCATATAATAACATGGACGTCTAACGCCACTTCAAAAATGCCCCCAAAAACAATTGTTCAATTGTGCCAAGATGGGCAGGACATAGCGCTTTTGTTAACACCGCGCATATTTCGGCGCAACATCTTTGACAAACTTTTATAGAATATAGCTAATCAAAACTTTAATGGACCAATCAACAATTTTTAAATGGCGGTTTAAGTTTTTATAGGTTGATATTGAAATTCATTGCCGTGATGCATTGAAGAGGGGGTGAAACTTGTCAACTAAAATTGGGGCCGTTTTTGAAAGGCATTTTAATATGGCGTGCGGCTTCCATGTTTTATTTATTCGTAAGTAGGAGTGTAGAAAAATTAAGATAGTATTTCCGTATTTTTATTATTTGTAAACATAGGTATCTATACGTGCGGTGACGGAGTAAGAATACAAAAATCACCGCCCCTCTCTTCCCGTGGGTGTCGTAGGAGTCGACTAAGGGAAATACTGAGTAGCCAGCTTCTCAGCCGGTGGTAGGGTATTTTTACTAGTACCCGCCTGGTTGGCTACCACCGTACATTCGGTGTAAACGCCCGTGAAATGACTTACCTTCGTGTTTGCCGTGTTTCGGGGTCAGCCGGTGTATTTACCAGCATCTAGCGGGCCAGCAAGGCGGTGGCAACTAACAGGTTACTGATTGTCTCCTGTTCGTTGCCGCCGCGATTTGGGCTCTACTTTTCACTTACGATCAGGTGGAGTGGAGTCACTTTGTTGTGCCAACGTTATTTTTATTGGGTCGGCAACGCGCATGTGACACCCTGAGGTTGCAGGCGCCCATAGGCTACGGTGACTGCTTTCCATCAGGCGGGCCGTATGCTTGTTTGCCACCGACGTGGTATAAAAAAAAAAAAAGGTATACAGTAACAGTGGTGGTCATATATAATAAGGTGCTACTATGTTTTGCCAGTTGGCGTAGGTACAATATTTATTAACTTAAAATTATTAACTATTCACAATAAATAGTTGAAAATCAAAAATGATCTATACAATACTACTCGTATAGTCCGTTCACATTTAAAATAATTAACCATTATAATAAATCACAATAAAACAAGTTCTTCACAATAAATAAATACATACATTTAAATTAAATCATTATCAAAATAGTCCGCAATACAATAATAACATT
Organism: Thaumatotibia leucotreta; assembly: GCA_025490895.1. Lineage (NCBI taxonomy): Eukaryota > Metazoa > Arthropoda > Insecta > Lepidoptera > Tortricidae > Thaumatotibia > Thaumatotibia leucotreta. The sequence goes on along the minus strand of JALPQI010016151.1, from coordinate 26,832 downwards.
TTTCTATCAATAAATTCAATAATTTAATTTTAAATTGTTGCATTGGTAGTAGATGTAGGTAACTTAATGTATGTTTTACACCCCAAGCAATACAAACTTTTTCATCACACTTGCTGTCTAAGCGTCCCATTGCTTGCGCGCGTAGCGGGAGTAATAGAAAAGTGAAATTCCCTAGGGAGTAATAGAAATGTCATTACGTCATTTAATAATATTATGTCTTAAAACTTATTTTTTGGTTGGCAAGTGTGATGAAAAACATTGTATGCATCACGGTCGGTAAGCGGAATACTAACTCGAGTCATAAAAGCCCTCCGCCTAATGGCGTCGGGCTTCTAACACTCTCGTTAGTAATTCCGTACTTACCTCCCTTGATGCACAATGTACTATTTTAATCAATAGGTATGTGCCTAACCGTAGTTTTGTTTGCAGTTCGTATTAATTAGCCTTAAAGAAAATGATTCGCGACTTAAAAGAATAGTCTTTTAAACTCGAGAGTCGTTTAAAAATGAGTCCTAAAATCGGACTTAGAAGACTTGAGTCTTTACCATTACTCTCTTACTGACTTATTTATTTCATCAACATCATTATATCAGCCGAAAGACCTCCACTGCTTAACATAGGCCTCGCCCAAAGATTGCCACAATGACCGGTCCTGTGCCACCCGCATTCAGCGGACTCCTGCGACGTTCACCAGGTCATCTCAATCCACCTTGAGAGGGTTTTTTGCTGCAACTTTATTGCAGAAAACATAGAAAATTTTACAAATGGCGGACTTAATGCTAAAAGACATTAAGTAGGTACTCATAGTAAGGGAACAGGAAATAGGGTCCCGGTTAAGTCTAGATTTAGTTTAATACTTCCTAACTCGGTTGGAAGAAAGTTCCATTTGTCCGTAATGTTCCGTTATTGGGTAAACGGGAGGAATGTTCGTACAAAGAAAAACTTTTTTCATCACCTTGCTAGAAAAAGACGTTATTTCATGCAGGTGTAATGTTGGAGAATAAGGTGATCTATTATATTATTAGGTTTTTTGAAGTGTCACTGACCATTATTTGATAAAAGATTGATGATGGGCAGCAGCGTCATCATAGTGGACACATTACTGCGATCGCCAATCCGCTTGCCCAGCGTGGCGATTATGGGCATTTACCTCCTAATGCGTTTATACACATAGTTAATAGGAGAGGCCTACGTCCAGCAGCAGACTATCATAGGCTGATGATGATGATGATGATTATATTATTCTCTTGGGAGTCAAAATAGTATGAAACTGTTTATAATTTAATTGTATTAGGTACCAATGTATATTTATATTATAGGGTATATTCTAAAATATTTAAAAAATTAATTAAAAATTAACAGCCATGACATACGGATAGCTCATATGTTTTAGGAGGGTCTCTGTCCAGCAGTGGACTGACATAGACTGTGATGTTATTAAAAAAATTAAAAATTAAAAATATTTTATTCAGTAACAGTTTTTAACTACAACAATATGCAGGTTGGTGCCACTTTTTAAGTATCGAGATACCTGTGTCAAGTGACACCGCTCTTCCATACAAAGTAGCTTAGATAACACAAGGTGAAGTTATATAATGATACAAGAAGGCAGTTTGATTAATTCTAAAATTAATAGTTACAACAACTTGAGTAGAAGAGTGATCGGAAGCACAATTATTATTACTATTTTTAGATTTTTTTTTAATAGGTAAAATAATCTTAACTTAGTACTAAACTTAACCTATTAAATTTGGCAAACAATGCTATTGTATTAATAAAATAAAATAAATTTTTGAGCCATATATTTGTGCGTGTGAGTGTGTATGTATGTGTTTGTCTGTGCATAATGTATATAATATACTTATGAGTCATTACCTGACAGAATATTTTCAATTGCTATGTAGCTTTTCTATATATTTTCGTTATATTATATTTATTCATTATTTATTCTTAGGATTTTTGCAGATTGCTTTGACTCTTTTGAGATGTATATACAGATCACGCTTTTTCAATCTAGACAAAGTTCGGAATGCTAGGCAAAGTTGTAGAACTTTACGGTACAAGTATTTCTCATCTAAAGGTAAGTAGTTAAAACTAACCCCAAATCGCAATTACATCGCATCGAGGTTTCAATCACACTCACTCGAACAACTGCTGTTAGTCAAAGTCGGGTAATGAAGCCCACTAATGTTGACACAGTTCGGGTTTAACAGTACATTGACTGACTCATAATACAATAAATCTTTATTGCACTTCAACACAGATGTCATATATACCGTAGATCAAGCAAACGTATCTATTTAGCGTGTCAAATGAACTCAGTGAAATCCACTGAGTTGTCCATCTTTAATCGCAGCTTGCAGCTTTCGGGCGTCAAATTTTGTAAGTTGAAGTGAACAAAAACATTAATGATGCCTCCTTAAGTAATATTAATTGCAACAACACAAACAAATATGAATACTCAAGGGCCTGAGACATATTTAAAATCATAGGCAAGTAACAACTTCAGTACAAAATTTGACACGCTCGGCCGCCATACAAATGAATGAACTTGTTTCTTCTATCCAAATCTAATTCTGTGCACTTCAAAGACAAATTTAGAACAAATAATGAAAGTGCATGTAGTACTCAATTGTATGGCATCTTTAAAATTACTTACGTATACAAAAATCAATTCAATAGTACCGTAAAGGGGGTAAATATTTCTTGTTTCACTCGTGCTACACACAATTGTTTCATCGCATTTGTAATGAGAAAAATAAGACATGAAACTATTTGAACATGATTTAAATAATTAAAATATAATTTGAAATTACGTAATAATTATCTGTCTTTTCCTTAATTTTAATGATTGGCACTGTTATTTTCCTCTACTTGATATGCTTATATTTATATATGTAGCTGGTTTATGTATGTTTATATGATTACATCTATTTATGTATGTCTATTGGAATTTTCGTTTCTGTTGTTGGTATTCTTTTAAATAATTTCCTTTTTCTGCACCACCTACTACCAAAATTTTTGCAATCGTGTCTCCTCTACCCAAAGGTTGTCTGGAAGAGATCGCTTTTTAGCGATGAGGCCGCCTTTTGTGACCTCTGTTTTTTGTATTTCTTTTGTTTTGTGTACTTTTATTTTTTTATTCATGTGAGGTGTGCAATAAAGAGTTTTGTATTGTATTGTATTGATTACGCGACGTGTTTACATGCCCAGGAACTATTTCATGAATGAGCAGTTCTCAAAAAAATTGTACACAATTATTAGTGCTAAATGCGTGAGTTACAGCTTTCCTATCATGTTACAAAAAATTGTAATGAAAAAAAAAATCCTTATAACAATTCAGGTTTAAAAGAGTGTGGACTTTTTTAGTAACGCGAAATAATAATAACGCGAATATTGATAATCATACAAAATAATGATAACAATATAGGGTAGGTAATGGTTAATTCTTACAAACTTTTTGAGAACTTCTCTCATGATAGCTGACTAGTGATCGTTATCAACGTGCACTTTCCGTGGCAATGGCTATGGTTGACAGAAAAAGTAACAAATGCTATTACTCGTACTCTCAGTAAAAATAGTACTCTCCTTAGGATACATACAAACTAATATATCCTACTTTAATAAAGAAAAAATCTAATGTCATTAATTTATGACACAAAATAGTACCTTAAATGACATTTTGCGAAGTCTTTATTTTAAGTAAAATTAATATTCAAGTGGATTAAGATCAGTGTTGTATAATGGATTTTTCAATTTGACGTGAACGTTTGACAGCCGAATCTGTTTAATATATTTTAGTCGTTTACTCGTTTGATCAGTGTAATTTGAATAAGTTATTAAAATATGTATAGGTAATTAATTATTACAATTGAAATTACTATAATTTCTGAAATTTTAATAATTGATAAAATACCTGTGTATTTGATTTATCTGTCAACCATACTTTGCCACCAAAACCGCACATTGATAACGATGACTATAGCTGACCAAAAGACCAAACATTCGATGTCTACCAAATGCTTTGAATTTTCAGACATGAGGTAAGATAAGTACTGTAAGTAAGATACTGCTTTTAACATTAACTGTGAACTAATCGCCGAATTACTGCTAAATCTAATTATTGTTCTTAAGCAAAGTGAGTTACTGCTAATTGATTTTAAGTCTTAAGTTACATTTTGGGATTAGTCTTCCATTATTTACCGTTGAAATAATTTTGATCATATACGACCTCGAGTGGCGGCCACGTGGAAAGCGCAGCGTGGGTAGGCCCCCCACAAGGTGGACTGATGACCTGGTGAAGGTCACAGGAGTCCGCTGGATGCGGGTGGCGCAGGGCCTGTCATTGTGGCAATCTTTGGGGGAGGCTTTTGTTCGTACAGTCAGTTACAAAGTCATGTGTCCACTTTTTCATAAATCATAAATCATGTCTTTATAACTGACCGTCCGTTCGATACGTAAGGCAGGCCCGCGCTCGCTCTAAAGGTGCGTTTAAACCAAAAGAGCATTCGCTGTTCTAGCGCCCGTTCTACGAAATCAACCAATCACGTTTTGTGTACCGATAGAATTTCGTAGAGTGGGGGGTTAGAATAGCGAATGTTCTTTTGGTTTGAACGCACCTTTATATGGCAGAACGATAGAATGCATTACATATCGATCGAGTAAAACCTAACGTAGGGGAGACTGGGGTAGATTCGTACACTTTTTCTCTATGCCTCATAGAAAAAAAAGTACTAGCATTTTTTTTATGAAATCAATGTTGCTTGATGGCTATCTTATCTGGCTTTGATAATAGTTCGGCTTAGAGCTTGTAATAGTAGGGTAACAACGTCAAATTACTTTTCCCAAAAAATGAAAATTGTACTAAAGCGCCCCATACGTGGGGTACCTTCGTACATAGTCTTTTTTACTACAGTATTAGTTTTGTTCTCAACAGTCTGTATTTATTTACAATATTCTCACTAAACAAAAATATTGGAGTACATTCGTACAGTGAGTTATGCATATTAGTGGCCGTTATACATGAATATATGAACATGTTCGCTTGTCGGATAGCGGAGATATGATCACTGTACGAATGCTCCCGCTGTACGAATCCTACCCACCATCATCTGCCTATAATAGTCCACTGCTGGACGTAGGCCTCTCCTATTAACTATGCGTATAAACGCATTAGGAGGAAAATACCCATAATTGCAACGCTGGGCAAGCGGATTGGCGATCGCGGTAATGTGTCCACTATGATGACGTTGCTGCCCATCATCAATCTTTTATCAAATAATGGTCAGTGACACTTCAATTCCTTAGTCGACTCTTACGACACCCGCAGGAGGAGTTGGGGTGGTGACAAATGTATTCTTATTGCCGTCACCACACGACGTCACCTCACGCACACACGAATCCTACCCACTCTCCCCTATTTACTTTCCAACTGATGGTACAACTGTAAAGCGTAGGATTCATGTAACATTGTTTCACAATATGTATGTATGTGATATATTGTCTTGTTCTCATGTTTGCTCTGATTGGAATCCCCGAGACGTGACAGTACTGTTATTGGTCGGGTTACCGGGTTTATGTTGTGGAATCAAAAGTTACATAGAAACCAAGATCTGACACAGGGCTGGGAGAATAATTCGTTCAAGACGGATCGATTGTAAAGGTGCATTTAGACCAAACGAGCATTAGCTTGATATTCTATTCCCCACTCTACTCGTTCGTGACACAAAACGTGATTCGTCGAAATTCGATGATTTCGTAGAGTGGGGGATAGAATGAGCGAATGCTCGTTTGGTCTAAATGCACCTTTACATTAAACGCTTTGATGTAATGCAGGGCTATAAAAATAAACAATTCGTTCAGGCCGGTTTGATTTCCACAATAATATCGCAAATACCCCAATAATCGACATGACAAAATGAAGATATTGGATATAGAGGATTATATTAAATAAATATTTTTCCATTTTCATTTTTCATTTTTTCATAGCACCGCCCACAATCTCTCTGCTTTGCCTTAAGATTGACTCGTCTAAATAAAAATAGATCCCATATTCGATATCTTGCTGTCAACTTACAGTTAAATCACTATAAAATGGAAGAATTGAAAAATGTGGACATGTTCAGTATTAGGAACACCCAATAAGCGTGAGATATAAAAACCCTAATTGCAGTCAGGTTTGTAATGAAAATTAAGACTAAATCGGTTTTGGTGACCATTTTATAAACTATAAGGTTCAAAAGCGTGATATTATAATATCAAAGAGCTGATCGAGTAAAAAAATACTAAAAATATCACACTTAATAGTCGTTGCAAACTGACAGTAATTAATGGCTGATAAAGCACAGGCTCTGCCTATTTTCAGTAATTGTGACAGATATAAAAAAAAACTTTTTTCCTCATCATAATAATTCATCATAATGTCATACGATTTCAAATGTTTATTGAGACAATTGGCGCCCCTACGATACTAAAACAATAGATATTTAGTCCTAAAACGAACATAAGTATTATGCGTACATAATATATTTCCTCCAAATATTTTTCCATCATCAGCCTGTCTCAGTCCACCGCTGGACGTAGGTCTCTTTTATTAACTATATATTATATTTTATTGTATTATTAAATTTTATTGTCTATAGACGCACTAGGAGGTGAAAATGCCCATAATCGCGCTAGGCAAGAAGATTGGCGATCGCAAATAGTAGTGTGTCCACTATGATGACGCTGCTGCCCATTATCAATCTTATATCAAAGAAGGTCAAACTTCAATTCCATAGTCAGCTCTTACGACACCCGCGGGAAGAGTTGGGGTGGTGACAAATGTATTCTTACTGCCGTCACCACACGACAAAGAATACGGCACTTCAAACGTTTATTTGCGCTAAAATAATAAAAATAGTTTGTTTAACATCACGCAAAAAACCGTAACATTACTGAAAAAAAAAACTATAAAATTACAACATACTTTAATTTATTCCTGCTTTTCTCTTGGCACTATTTTCCAGATATCTCTGTTTGGCCCCATGGTTGACTGGTAGAGAATGCCATTTGGCATCAACATCGTTTTCGTGCGATTTCTGAAACCATTGTTTTATCTTATGTCATTGTAAGCAAAAGTGGATACATTTTATTGACTGTGCAAATCCTCACAGTAATTGTCCCATTATTCTACGCAATAGAATTAAATTGAGCCGTGACAAATCGCCGGACAGCCTTAAGTCCGCCTAATGGGCCAGTTTACTAGCGCCAGCCTCGAAGATTGATGACACCCTTTTTCTGTCCAATGAGATAAAAGTAACGGTATGTAACCTAAAGTAAACTCTCAAACAACTCTTTATTTCCAACTAGCGACCCACCCCGGCTTCGCACGGGTACTATACTTACATAAAAACCTTCCTCTTGAATTACTCTACCTATATAAAAAATCTCATCAAAATCCGTTCATCATCATCAGCCTATGATAGTCCACTGCTGGACGTAGGCCTCTCCTTTTAATTACGCGTATAGACGCATTAGGAGGTAAATGCCCATAATCGCCACGCTGGGCAAGCGGATTGGCGATCGCAGTAATGAGTCCACTATGATGACGCTGCTGCCCATCATCAATCTTTTATCAAATAATGGTCAGTGACACTTTAATCCCTTAGTCGACTCTTACGACACCCGCAGGAGAAGTTGGGGTGGTGACAAATGTATTCTTACTGCCGTCACCACACGGCCACACGGCCACACGGCACGGTATACGGCTTACTCAGCGTCACGTAAACATTGGCTCTGCGATTGTGATACGATTAAAAATAGATATAATTACTTTTTTAAGTTCAAAAAGTGTGTACAGTATAAAACGTAGTGTAATTCGACAGCGACATTATTATCCAAGTGCTAAGTGAACTATTTATCGTGGAAATATCTTATTTCTGTATAGTGATATACTTGATCACAAAGAACTATGTGAATAACAATAAACTACAGTGCAAGTGATAATTCGTTGGGTTTGTGATTATTAATAAAAACCTTTGTTTTAACCATAAATTTTAACCCAATAAGCATAAATAAATAAACGCAAGAAAAGTTGGATAATACATTGTGAACAATAATCGAAAAAGAAGGTAGAGCGACATTACCGTGAACTTTTAAAACTATAATCTACTGGACTATCTGCGATTATAATAACGCTCTAGTGTATAAGACTTTTTCGTCAACTCTGCCGTAGTGACCGTAGCTGTGTGGCAACATCGCAGCTTATAGTATAAGTACTCACCAGTGGTAGCGAGTTCGAAACCTGTCGGCCGCATAAACTTTTTGTTTTTTTTTTTTTTTTGTCCCTTATTCGAAAGTCGTGGTTCAAATCTTACAGACATTTATATATTTTTTTTTTGTTTGTTCTCATACTATTTCCACAAAGGACCATTAGTGCAGATTTCGGATTTCATTTCCAACCAATTCGGGACTTCTCGGAAAATATGGCATCAAAACAAAATACGATATGCAACAAATGTAAAAAAAGTGTTAGTGATAAGGACTCTATCCAATGCTCGCAATGTTTTATGATATATGACAATGAGTGCGCTAATATGACTCTTAGTAAAGCGAAATCGCTAACATCAAGGCAAAAGTCTAGTTATAAATGTTCAACATGCCTAAACAAGCCAAACAATAAAATTGACTGTCTTCGCTCTTCTTCTACAAATAAGCACAAGACGCCGCTTCGAGCACAAAAGGGCACAGTAAAGGCAGCTCAAAAAAAGTCTAAGCAAAATCAAGACGTACGGAAGTCCCCCACGCAAAAGGCGGATTCACCAGTTCCTGAGCAACGTATTCAAAACAATGTAGAGAGCTCCTTTGAGTCCAAGGCGCCAACAGACAAATTGTATCGCTCGTCAAATACCTCAAAATCATCAGGCGAGCAGTCTAAGCAAAATCAAGACGTACGGAAGTCCCCCACGCAAAAGGCGGATTCACCAGTTCCTGAGCAACGTATTCAAAATAATGTAGAGAGCTCCTTTGAGTCCAAGGCGCCAACAGACAAATTGTATCGCTCGTCAAATACCTCAAAATCATCAGGCGAGGAGGCGAAAGTTTCATTTTGTAGTGTCAATAGTTTTGAAGGCTTAAATTCTACTCCAAATGAAAACACGGAAGATATAACCACACTGAGCTTGCCAAACCTTGAATCGCAAAGCACTGTGGTTGAAGAACTGAAAAACAAAATTTCAAACCTTGAAGAACAGCTGCTAGGCGCCGATGCCGAGGTACAAAAACTCCTAAGCGAAAATTATGAACTTCAGGATACTCTTCGGGAAACTCGTAAAAAATGTGATTTTTACCGAAATCTACTACAAAACAGGGCAGCTGGGTCGCCTATGAGAACCCCCATAACTCAAACGAAGAGGAGTAAGGGTTCACAATTGAGAAGACAATTAGCAATTAACACGGCATCAATAACTACACCATTATCCAGCAAGACGGCAGGGGACATCTTGGTAGGGTCAACATCTCCACAGATCACAAGTAACGAAACCACTGAAACTGAAGCAGAAACTACAACAGAGTTAATTGAAATAGCGGAGCAGGACAACGATTTGCCTAAAACTCATTACTGTCCAAATATTTCTATGCCAGATACAAGTATCCAGTGCCAAACAGATAAAGATAGCAGCACGCATCAGGAATACACCAAGCGAAAAATTTGCATTCTGAGCACAAATAATACAAATAAACTACTATTTATTGCACAACGTCATTTAAGTGACGATTATAATCTGTGCCATTTTTTGTACCCAAACGTAGGAATAAAACAGTTATTATTTGACCTGCCGAATAAGTTGGAAGGGTTTACAAGACGAGACCATTGCATTATATTCATTGGTGAGGAAGATTTTAAAATTTCACAAAATTATTCTATGTTAGTCAAAGATTTAAGAGTCAGTATACAATCTATGAAGCACACAAATATCCTTATTTGCGTTCCTACATTTAATTGTAGGCATGGTGCTAGTATGTTTAATGGGAGAATAGAGTCATTTAATAGATTGCTTTATCTGGATGTAACAAAACATGAGTATGCTTATATCTTAGATAGTAACAAAAACCTGGTTTATGACTATACAATGTTTTACAGAAGTTCGGGTCATATAAACAATATAGGTATCAACAAAATCTTTCAAGATATAAGAACATTCCTTGACGTCTTGAATGATCCCAGAATTGATTTGAACATATCTCTACATTTGTCACAATCTGTTAACACAGATTTTGTCACAACTGTGAAAACAGTAATTGCTGAGCCAGAACCTACTAATGTAAAAACAACGAGGCAGACAATTAACACAATCACAAACTACTTTAAAGTGAAAAGTAAAGTTGATAATAGGCAGTTTTTTCGTGAATAATACTAAAGATATGTTAGTTTTTCATCAAAATATAGCTGGTATACTTAATAAACAAGACATTTTTGAGCTCACATTAGATAATCTTCGTAGTCAAATAGGAAAGATCGATATTATATGTTTGTGTGAAACTTTCATTAAACAAGGATCAGAATTGAACCTACAAATTAATAATTACGTGGTAGCTTCTTCTTATTCACGTTCCCAACAAAAAAGAGGAGGAACGTGTATTCTAGTGCACAATGACATACACTACATGCCCATAGATATAAGTGAATTTTCCCAGGACTATGACTTTGAATGTTGTGGTGTCGAAATTCCGATTGTGAATCTTTTAGTAATATGTATTTATAGAACACCATCATCAAATATATATATCTTCTTTGAGTCACTTAATACACTTTTAAAAAAGGTTTGTCGCTGGAAGAATAGAAATATAGTATTGTGTGGTGACTGGAATATCGACATGATGAAATGTAACGCCCAAAGCAAAGAGTTAAAGAGTATACTATGTAACTACAATATTATAAATCACATCACAAAACCAACAAGAAAGATGTCATGCATTGACCTAATAGCTAGCAATATTCACAAGAGTATACCTGGTATACACACATTAGGTTTGTCCGACCACGATACTGGTCAAACACTATCGTGTAATCTGAACTTAAGAAGCAACTTATCAAAAACACCTACTTTGTGGTATGAAAAGAAAAGAGATTATAGTGATGAAAACATTCAGAAGTTCATTTCCGCTATCGCTTCGCTATCATTCTCCGAGGTCTATGAAAAACATACTACAAACGCTGCCTTTGATGCGTTTCACGATTTATTCACACTATTTTATAACCTTTGCTTCCCATATGTGACAGTTAAACACGTGGTAAAACCTAAAAGGAACATCTGGATAACTAAAGGTCTTAAAAAATGTTGCATAAAGAAAAGAATTTTGTATTGCAGGTATCAATATTCAAAAACTAATAAAATAGACAATCTTGAACGATATAAACAATATTGTAGAGTTCTGAAAAAGTGTATGAATAGAGCTCAACAAACAGCTAATCTTAAGGAAATAAAAAATGCTAAAAATGTATGCAAGGCTTCCTGGAACATAATAAAAAAAACATGTGGTCGCACATCGAAACCTTCTCAAATAAATAAAATTACACAGGATAACATCACGCATTGTGACCCATTAGAAATCGCAAAACAGTTTAACCAATACCTAATTAATTTGACAAATAAAAATATTAATCACACATCCAAGGCAACATCTTCAATTAACAATAATATGCACACAATATTTTTCTTACCTGACGACCATTATGATATTTTTAAGGCAATAAAGAATCTTAAAGACACAAGTTCTACTGGTTATGACGGTGTAAATTCAAAAATTTTAAAGTTAACTGCTAGTTTTATCTCTTTACCTTTATATCATATTATAAACCTGTCCTATACAGAAGGAGTATTCCCGGATAGACTTAAAATATCGGTGGTGAAACCTATCTTTAAAAAAGGCGATAAAGCTGATATGGCAAACTATCGTCCGATTACTCTTATCCCTGTTTTATCTAAAGTTTTTGAGCGACTAGTGTACAGGAAAATTGTTGAATTCCTGTCTAAAAATAAAATAATAGTACCCAATCAGTATGGCTTTCAGAAAAACAAATCTACAATGCATGCTTGTTTTGACCTAGTAAGAAATATCACTCAAAGTTTAAATGAAAAATCAGCTGTGGCGGCGCTGCTGCTCGATATGAGCAAGGCGTTTGACTTCGTCTGCCATGAAACCTTACTATCAAAGCTATATAAATACGGTATAAGAGGGCAAGCATACTTTTGGCTAGAAAGCTATCTCAACGGGCGGCAACAATGTGTAGAAGTAACAAAAATAGTTAACAACCGCAAGGAAATACATAACTCACCATTTATGATAAACAAATGCGGCGTGCCACAAGGCAGTATACTGGGGCCGATTTTGTTTTTACTCTATATTAACGATTTACCTGGTACCACACAAAATGACTGTATACTGTTCGCAGACGACACAACTTTTATAATTAAAGAAAACAACGATGGTTCTCTTATAAATAATATTACATGTACTCTAACAAAGGTAACAGATTGGTTAGAAAATAATAACCTCAAAGTCAACCTAACAAAAACGCAACTAGTTAAATTTCAGACCTATAATAGCAAATCAGTCAGGTTGTCTGCCGACTTTCATGGTGTACAAATTAAGGAAACTGAGAGTGCAGTTTTCTTAGGAATTTGGATAGATAAATTTTGTAATTGGAAAGCCCATATTAATATCCTTTGTAATAAGTTAGACCGATTTAATTACATTCTTTATCGTTTGCGATCTACCGTCTCTGAGGCGGCAGCAACGGCAGCCTATCATGGCTACATTGCGTCGCAAATCCGTTACGGTTTAATAATATGGGGCAACTCTACAGATGCCGATAAAGTCTTCTTAGCCCAAAGAAAGTGCTTAAGATCTCTGTGTGGGGCCATGTATCTAGATAGTTGTAAGCCATTATTCAAAAAGAAAAAGATCCTACCCTTGCCTTCTTTATATGTATTAGAGATATGTAAATTTGTGAAAAAGAATATAGAATTGCTTAAAATGAAAGGTAAGGACAAACGTTATAAATACAACTTAGAAATACCGACACATCAAAGGCTAAAACTATTCCAAAAGAACTCCTACTGTATGGCCATCAAACTATACAATATGCTGCCTGTAAAAATAAAAGAACTTGAAGGAAAAGAATTCAGTAGAAAACTCTTTTGCATCCTAATGGACCATTGTTTCTATTCCATTAACGATATTATACGACATTTTAAATTTCATTTTTGACACTCTTAAATTATATCGACGCTGGAAAGGAGAAATTGGATAAGCGACACAGTGCGTACTTTACAGGAGAGGCAAGAAACCGCCGAGATTTTCGAAAAAAAATCATTAAAATGAATTAGGAGGCCAAATCAAATAATTGAAGCATTATTTATGGACATAAATATGTTTTCTATGTGATGTTTTAATTATTTAACGTATTCAAGTGTTATTTAAGGATTTACTGTCGCTTAAGCAAAATGGTCGGAAAAATTGATTCAGGTAAAATTATCTAACCAACACGTTGTAAAAGAAATAAGGAAGGTAAAAAAGTCCACCCGAGACTTACATAACAAATTCTTCATGTTAAAATTATCTAACTGCCGATGTGGCTTATTTTATATTCGGGTAAAAATATATAAATTGAAAAAAATAGCATAAATATATCAGTAAGAAATATCCACATACTTAAAATGAGAAACTATTTTAGACTTCATAGTCAGTCATTTCAATTACAAGAGTAACATTCCGTGACTAGTAAACGAATTTACTTACACGTGAAAAAAGAAAGACACTGTTTTAGGTATTTTTATAACTTTATTCCAAAAAGTAGTTAAGTATGTGAGTAAGTAATAGTTATTGTTAAGTATAAAAACAAATATATTTTGTTTTTCTATTTGAGATCATTTCTCTTTATTTTAACCCTTAAATGCATAGTGATACATCACTATGCATTTAAGGGTTGCATCATGCATCATGTATTTTCGACTCTATCGACAACGTCAGAATTCAAATTAGAATAAATCTTTGTCAAGGTCATGCATTTAAGGGTTAAAACATGCAAAATCAACAAGGATAACTCGTTATTGAGCCAACAATAGTTAGTACCTACCTACAAACGAGGCACTTGAAAACTATCTACTTTTAACAACCGTATCTGTTGGTATGTTTATCCATCGTATTACGTTATGATAACACTTAAAAAATAGTTTTAGTTAGTACCTATTTCTTTTTTTATTTTTATTTATTAAAGTTCCAAAAACATTTTATTTAACGCAGAGTAAAAATTTACAGGACAACCCCTCTGCCAAATGTTTGTACATAACGTGACAAAGAATAAAATAGCAGACATTTATGTATGCAAATTGTTGCTAACATTTTTACTGACATTTCATTCATGTAAGTTAGGATAAGTGACAGTAGTATTCTAATGTAAATTCAGGTAAAAAGGGATACCTAAGCGACATATGGTTCATAAATAAATGTAGGGGTAAAAATGGATAAACGCCAATAGTTCAGATATCATAGTTAAGTAATATTGTCTAACCGTCTTTAACTTTAAATTAAGATAAAGGTAAAATTGTCCATACGACATGTTCTCATATCATACAGTCAGGTAGAAATAGCTAACCCACAAGTGATGATTAGTTGTTACACAGCAAAAATATCCAAGTAAAATTTAACCTGTCATGACAAATAGGTAAAATAATCCAAGATTCATTATGTTGAATTATATTTTATCTAATCTCCATTTTCTTAAACGTTGTCAAAAACCAAGTCGTTTAGTAGTAAAAAATGATCGAAAGTTCTCTAAATCACCGATGGGATAAGCGACACAAAAGTTGTCAGATGGATACAAAACCTAGCTTATTCGACGCGGAAAAATTTGCCGATTCTAACGGTGTGTATAACTCAATATCTTCAAAAATGTCGCTTATCCAATTTCTCCTTTCCAGCGTCGATATTATGGTAATTGATAGACTAATTGTAAATTGATAGTTTTGTATTGTAATTATGTTTTTTGTTATAATAATGTATAAATTTGTAATTTTATCATAATGAATATTTGAACGCCGAAATTATGGCCAAACATGTAAAGAAATGTATATGTACATATTGACATCTTATATCACTCATGTTTTTATCAAATAAATTATCTTATCTTATCTTACTCTACCTATTAAAAAAAATCTCATCAAAATCCGTTGCGTAGTTTTAAAGATTTAAGCGTACAAAGGGACATAGGGACAGAAAAAGTGACTTTATTGTATACTACGTAGTGATTATGAGAATCTCTTTACTGCAGACGCCGGGACGCACATTGCGCGTAGAACCGATGGCCGTTGAGGCGGGAAGGTTCTCGAGTGGCGGCCACGTACTAGAAGGCGCAGCGTGGGTAGGCCCCACAAGGTGGACTGATGACCTCGTGAAGGTCGCAGGAGTCCGCTGGATGCGGTTGGCGCAAGACCGGTCATTGTGGCAATCTTTGGCGGAGGCCTATGTTCAGCAGTGGACGTCTTTCGGCTGATATGATTATGATAATGATGAGACGCCGGGAAACGAAGCCGAGATACAAAGCCTGCTATAAGTTTGGTTTCCAGGTGAAACAAGTAAGTATACTTAATGCTTTTCTCAAAGCAATTAAATAAAAATCGGATGTCAATTTCACAGTACATACACGAATCTACATTATCTACAACATAAAGAAAGCTAACAGCACTTTGCCGGCCGCTGCGTTAAACTAAGTTGCCGCCTGCCAGTTCCGTTGAGCAGAAAAATAGTATACGAGTACACACCTCGGCCGTTAAATGGGAAAGCCTCGGATCACATGTTTGTCGGCCTCGGCCTACAATTACATCACGTCCTTCTAGGCATTTTCTACTTAAACGGCCTTGGCATGTAATCTTCTATTATCAAGAGTATTTTTTTCAACTGTTTGAGGTAATCTTTTACCCGGTGACATTGTCATTAGTTTTATGTTTTTTTTTACAGTGAAATGCCAAGATAAATAAATAATAAATATCTTGGGACATCTTACACAAATCGACTTAGTCCCACGGTAAGCTTAATTAAAGCTTGTGACGTGGTTACCAAGCGACGATATACAAGGTGATCAATCCAAATGGGTCATATTTTAAAGACAAGCGGGTCTTAATCGCGTAAACGACGAGGTGTCTGCCTGCGACCACTGGTGTAACGTCATGTCCGAAACGTCAGGATATAATTAAACGTAAGTTTACGCGATTAAGACCCGTTTGTCTTTAAAATATGAGTGATAATCGTGAAAGTTTAAACCAAATAGGTCAGTATGGCGGTTTTGGAAACCGTAACAGATAGCGGATTCTTGTCTTAGGAACCAGGAAATCGATTTAAGTAAAAAGAAAAACTGCATTCATACACTTACAAAAATACGTGTACTGCCTGACATCGTGCCTGGAATCTAACGTTATTTTAATTTCGATATCGGAAGTGTAGCTCTTAAATTAAAACACATAATATTTAAAACTAATAAAATGTTTTGTTTTTAAACTATGAATTTTTATTTTCCAATACTTCAGTGCCGCCGCCAAGGCAATACATCATCAGCCTATGATAGTCTACTGCTGGACGTAGGCCTCTCCTATTAACTATGCGTATAGACGCATTAAGTTATAGACGGTAAATGCCCATAATCGCCACGCTGGTGTCCACTATGATGACGCTGCTGCCCATCATCAATCTTTTATCAAATAATGGTCAGTGACATTTCAATCCCTTAGTCGAACACCCGCAGGAGGAGTTGGGGTGGGGTGGTGACAAATGTATTCTTACTGCCGTCACCACACGGCCAAATAATTATAATTATACTTAGTGGCTTGTTAAGTTAAGAGGTGTTTATGAATGGAATGGGTGGTCAAAAAAAATTTTTTTTAATATTCCCGCTCCTTAGGGCTTATTATTGTACATGTCCCCTAAAAGTAATGTAGACCAATTTTCAGAGTAATCGAGCATTATTTAGAGGTCGCTCAAAATTCGACAATTTGGTAGTACATAAACGTATGAAATGAAAATCTCCCCTATTTTTTTTAAACTGGTGTGACTTTCCATAGCTTTAACTATACATTTTCAATAAGGCCCACTCATTTAAGCATATGCTGCTTCAAGAATTTTAGTGAAGTGTAAATTTTTGATTTGTATGAGATCAGTGAAAGTTTAACCGTTTTGAGCGACCAGTAAATAATCAGCAAATTACCTCAAATTTGGTATATAGACTACTTTTATATAATAGAACAAGTGAGGCCATGTGGAGGTAAGATTTTTAGAAAAAAAATTTTCTTCATACTTTCGTGGACCATCTTAATACATGGGATAGTATTTGTAAGTGAGTCTTCAAGTCACATGTCCCTACCACGTCTCTACAATGTAATATTAGATTTGCGAGTCAAAATTCCGCTAGAGAACGCCACGAGTCTTTGCTTTGACTAGGGAGGGGATGATGTCGATAAATTTATCACATGTAAATTAGATGTAAATTATTGTTATATTATCATAACCAAATTAAATGCTTGCCGCATGGTGACGGTAGTAAGACTGTTTTCATCTAGAGTTGTAAACTGACCGTTATTTTCAAAAACTGACCGACATTCGAAGATTATTATTTCTCATTTTTTACGATTTATTAACGAAAACCATACATGATGAATACCTATTATTAATTTATACTAAGTGTCGCTTAATTATTTAAAATTACGGTCACTTTGCAACACAAATTTTTGACGTTTATTTCCCGTCTGAATATTCAGATTTTTTTATTGCTCTAAGTCCAGTGTACGGACATTGGATGTCATTAATGACTCGTCATTTATAAACAGAGATCGAACAAATGTGCGTCGTTGTTTGAAATAATAAGGACATGACTCCAAAGTTGATTGAATAATTAATCATTTAATCATTTTCAGAAAATTACCCATTTGACACCAGTAACTATGAAAACCTTTGTAAATAGTCACTTTAAAGCTTCGAAATCAAATTTCAAGAAATTATTCGTTTAATTACTCATTTAATCAACTTTGGAGTCATGTCCATATTATTGCGAATAATGACGCACATTTGTCCGATCTCTGATTATAAATGAGGAGTCATTAATGACATCCAATGTCCGTACACTGGACTTAGAGCAATAAAAAAATCTGAATATTCAGACGGGAAATAAACGTCAAAAATTTGTGTTGCAAAGTGACCGTAATTTTAAATAATTAAGCGACACTTACTATAAATTAATAATATTCATCATGTATGGTTTTCGTTAATAAAATGCTAAAAAATGAGAAATAATAATCTTTCTTATAACCAAGTATTTTCACTAATAGTGACGTTAATTTCCCGTCTGAATATTCAGATTAGACTTTTTAGTACTTGCAATTTAAAGTAAGACTGCTTGAAATTGCTACTTAGTAGTAACGTTTCTTTACACGCGTATATTAAAACGAGGGTTTTCGTATGTAAATTAGAAAACGATTTAAATAAATGTAATATTCAACTCCATCGACATTGAATAAGAAATGTAAGGACAACATTGTGGGTGCGGCTGCGTTCATGAGCAGGGCGATTACATGAGCGGAGCGATTTCAAACTTCAATTTTCTAATACAGTTGCCATCAGATATACACCGTGTTTTTATTGATTTCTTCTTGAAGCTTATTTAGGTCAAAAATAATCAATTTCTCTAAGAAACTAGTGTTTTAGCTCTTACTGTTATTGAGTTATTAAAAAAATAAGTTTAAGGACTGAACAAGTGTATTGCAACCTTTATTACATCTTAATGTTACTTATTTTGACATTCCGTCAGCAGCCGTCAGTCGCCTGAGATCTTATTCTTAAGGTTCTCTCACACTTGCCATTACAATTATTATGTGTGAAAACAAAAAAAAAAATCGAAATTAACAAAAGCCGATATACCAGGCAACTTCTATTAATGTCCTAAGTAACCTGTTCAATTTAACGGAAATCAATAAAAACACGGTGTATGGTAGCGTCCGGAGCGTTCAAAAGTATCTGAACACGCCTTTATGGCCATAACGATTGAGGCGTGTTCAGATATGTTTGAGCGCTCCTGGTGGTATGATATATCTGAAGGCAACTGTACAAATCACATCTCTATAATAATTGACACCATTTTCCAACTACTGAAAATCTCAGTCCAAATATGTTTTTAATATTTCAATACAATCCAAATTTTGCCTAAAATTCTTATTTTTATAATAAAGTTGAAATTATACACATGACGTCATATATACCGATACAGCATACAAAAGGAAACAGTGGCAAGTATAAATCCTTTTGTATTTAAACTTCATTAGTAACATGTGTCACTGTTTTGATGTCGCAGATGCTTGGCTTCATAACTATTGCGGTTTTAGAGATCAGAAAACGAAAATTATTCGCAAATCTAGCAATCCACAGCATCTCAGCCCAGTAGCAGTAGTATGGCATGGCTGGTATGATTGGGTAGCAGGCCCAGCCATACTCTGCAACGAATAAAGTTCTAAAATCAACTTTTTTGGTGCTGAGTAGGTAGACTAAAAAAACAGAAAATTGATCACTACTAAAAATGTGCGACGTGTGTTTGCGCCGAAATTAGTATTATAGTGGTTCTTTCATATTCTTTAACATTATCTAAATGTGCATTCAGACCAAGCGAACATTCGATATTCTAACCTCCCACTCTACGAAATTCGATCGTTACACAAAACGTGATTAGTTGATTTCGTAGAGCGGGGGATAGAACAGCGAATGCTCTTTTGGTCTGAATGCACCTTAATTGCTAGGATAATAGAGTCGCAATTTACCCTTAAATTGGCAATGTACATCGCAAATATCGCAATGTACATGGTCATTGACTCACTTTTTGTATTATTTTTAAGACAGAATTTTCTGCTCTACACAATGGCGAGGCTGAAACGCACGATTTTTTTCAATTTGCCAATTTAAGGGTTAAATAAGTGATTATTTTTTCTGAAAATACAGTAGCATCTTGCAATTTTCTAACAATAGACAAAAAAACATGGTCAGTTTAAAAATAAAAATTGATCAAGTCGTACTCAGATGTCAAAAGGCTTGCACAGAATAGAGAGGAATGGCGATTACTCCACCGACAAGAGCGTAGCTCTTAAGTAATGATGATGATGACAACGCTCCCGCTCCGCTTATGAAACCGCTCCCGCTGCTCCCGTCACCCTGGCCGCTGTCTCGGCAAACCGCATTTTGTGGAAGTCGCGGCGTTCCCGAAATTAGATTTGCTTTGTGAGCTGTAATTCTGATTAAAACCATTTTCTGGCTGACTGTACCGCTCCGTTAAACAGTGTAAGATCCGTTACAGTAAAAAGTTCTATTTTCTTCGGTTACCGCGAGGATTACTCATGAAATAAAACTATGAAAACGGATAAACTCGCGTATATTAACTAATTTTAACTTCATTCCGACGTTTCGAACACTTTACAGGGTTCGTGGTCTGCGGATGAAAAAGATGCGGATGCGGATGAAAATTAGTTAATATACGCGAGTTTATCCGTTTTCATAGTTTTATTTAAAAAGTTCTAGTTTTTGTATCAAGTCAGTTATTACATGGGCATTCCTTTGAGCGTTTCAACCGCCGTGACTTTTTTGCCAACATTATTACCTGATTTCCGTGGGTATCTCACACATTTTTGGCAAAATGGCAAAAACGGAACCCTTATAGATTCGTCATGTTCGTCTGTCCGTCTGTCACAGCCGATTTACTCGGAAACTATAAAATAAATGCTACAGTAATGAAATTTGGTAAGGATATGTGTTGTAGGAACCGCTACAGGATTATGATTCTATATTGTAAAAAAATCGTTGGGAGGAGAGCCCTCCATGGCCTCCATACATGTAACTGAGGGATAGAAATATTTTATTTGATGTATATAAGCGTGTTGGGTTTTAATAGAAAGGTCTTTAAAAATGATACCATACCTACCATTATCAATTTATCATTAAAAAAATACAGTTAAATCAACCTACCTTCAAAACTAGAACAGATAATTTAATCAAACTAAAAATTGTTGATAAAATTTATTTAAATAAAAATGAGATTTAATATAAGCCTGCAAAATGAGATTTAATATAAGCCGGCAGGCTTATATTAAATCTCATTTTTATTTAAGTGAATTGTTTTCGAGATATCAGCTCTAAAAGTCTGAAAAATGTGTTCCCCCCTCTATTTTTTAAAATACGCGGTATAAAATTAAAAAAAATATATATTCTGTCACGCATATTAATAAATTTTATCAACAATTTTTAGTTTGATTAAATTATCTGTTCTAGTTTTGAAGGTAGGTTGATTTAACTGTATTTTTTTAATGATAAATTGATAATGGTACGGAACCCTTCGCGCGCGAGTCCGACTCACACTTGGCCGATTTTTTTGGATATTTTGGTAGTTGTCACGGCGGTTGAAACGCTCAGAGAAATTTTGTTGAACAGCTCAAATTGTTTAATTAAAGTCGTCCCTTCTCAAGGGCTATGAGTTTGCGGCGCTCGCGATAGAGACCCTGGGACCCTGGTCACCTGACATGAAGACTTTCATGAGGGCCATGTCGGCACGGCTGGTCAACAAAACTGGGGACCAAAGGGCTGGCGCGTACCTCTCTCAACGCATCGCTCTTGCAGTGCAGAGAGGTAACGCCGCCAGCATTATGGGCTCCATGCCGCAAGCGGACCTGCTGGAGGGTGTGTTCTTTTTATAATAGGATTTTATCTTTGTAGGTAGGTAGGTAAGGTCAGTGCGGCTAAGTCCGGCATACTTTGTTTTGAAGGAAAGTCCGTCATATGCATCTTATACTGTTCAATTAGGGTCGGAAATCAGTTGGTAGACGGACTTTCCTGATAGACGATCTTACCCGCATTGACCTTAGTTTTAATATTATATTTTTAGTTTTAATTTGTCTTCTTTTGTAATTCTTTAATTAAATATTTTCTGAATTGTATTTAACTTTATCTGTAAGTAAAGTTAATTTTTGGGTTACGCAGTTATTTACCAGTGCTAGTTAATGCACGAAGATTATTTGATTCAAATTATTTCATTGATACAAAACTTGTTGATTTTGGTTTGTTAGCTGTTCATCCAATACGCAGTTCGTCCAAATCGCATTTTGTCGCATAATATGATGCGTCTATTTAGCGATTCGACAATACGCAGTTTGTCCATTTCGTTATTTGTCATTCCGTATTACGTCCATTACGCGACTCGTCATTTCGGCGTTTGTCCATTTCGCGATCCGTCCCTACGTAGTTCGTCCACTAAGGAATTTATCTATTACCTATGTAAAGGGGCCGATTTTGTGATAATCGTACATCTTATATGCGTTTCTGTAACTAAATATATACGGTCCAAGAACAACTGATACAATTCAAAAAGCATGATTTACCGACGCGGATAGGTTTTTTTTATTCAGTTCCTAAAATATTATTATTATATGATATGATACGTTATATTTTAAAAGACAATTTTATACTTATCTTTTTGATGCATTTGATAGAGACAGCACTACTTGTTGGAATACTTAAAAAAATGGTGGATTATTCGACATTCGAAAGATCATTTACATTTTTTTTTTTCGAATAATGCCCATTTTTGCTTGTTGATAAATCGATGGTATAATATTTGATGTCATTTTGTGGTACCCTAAAAGGTAACTAATATAAAAGTCAGATTTTTATTCCCACGGAAAAAAGGTAAACAAAGGTGTTGCCGTTAACGAAAAATATGAGCAGCAAATGGGATTTTCAAACTTTTGACTTTTCAAAGAAATCTACTTCCTAAATTCTCTGTACATTTTAATCATGACCAAAATATTTAATTTCGTAGTTACTAACATTACTTAAATATTAAAACTTCATTATGTGCTTTTAAAAAGAGAAAACTGTTTTTTAGGGTTCCGTAACCAAATGGCTAAACGGAACCCTTATAGATTCGTCATGTCCGTCTGTCCGTCCGTCTGTCACAGCCGATTTACTCGGAAACTATCAGTATAATAGTAATGAAATTTGCTAAGGATATGAGTTGTGTGAACCGCTACATAATTATGATACATAAATTGTAATAAAAAGAGTGCGGGGTGGGGCCCTCCATACATGTAACTGAGGGATAAAAAAAATTTTTTCGGCTTTCATACACGTGTGTGGTATCATTGGAAAGGTCTTTTAACATGATATTGAGGTTGCTAAAACATGACTGACGCTATTGATTACTGACATGTCTAATACTAAGTAACACGCGTATATAAGGACAGTGTTAAGTTTATAAATGTGACATGGTCATGTCTATAGGTACAAATTGGTCGTAATACGTGTTGCACTAACTGCGTGTTGTACCAAACACGTGTTGGACCAAACACGTGTTGACTTAGTACGTAAGGGACGGAACGCATGTTGGACGAAGTACGTAATGGACGAAATACGTGTTGACATTACACGAGTTGGACGAACTGCTGTTGGGCGAAATGAATGTTGGACCAAATACGTGTTGGACGAAATGCGAATTCAAATATCACTTGGACAAACTGCGTATTGGATGAACAGCTAACAAACCTGATTAAATAACTATGTATTTATTTATTCGATGATCGGTGCAAGTGGCCCTTAGGGGCACAAACAGAATAATCTGTTTTCAAAACCTCACTGGTAGCGAGAATGCACCTATTTTTTGGCACCCTGTATTAAGAGACACGTTATTAAGATGCGTTAAAGAAGTTAAACCATTAAATTGTTTTAACAACTGTCTATAAAAGTAATAAAAATGAATTTAAATAGAATACAGAGCGGAGCGAGAGATTCTATCCGCTTTGTACTTTTCATTAATGAGCTTTGAAAACTTAGAGCAGAAACAATGCAGTGAAAAGCTTCTTAAATGCTGCAAAAGTGCAATTAAATTCCAGTTTTGTAACACATGGTCTCTATTTCGTCATGGTGACAGATGCGACACTTGCCTATAAAAAACAAAAATTTTCCTATAACAGGCTATGCTTGCCACTTACCGATCTGAATTGGGACTTGTTTGTTCCTTGGTCATGGCTGTCTATGTACCTATTTAAGTATCTATATGTATCTATCTATTATATATATCGTCGCCTGGTACCCACATTACAAGCCTTAATTGAGCTTACCGTGGGACTAGGTCGATTTGTGTAAGATGTCCCAAGATATTTATTATTATTATTTAATTATTTTATTCATCATTCAGTTAAAATGTATCATTTTTAGAGTCGCATGTTTTTGTACCTAGACATCTAGATATTATTTAAGGTCAAATAAAAATATTCGCAATATTCACGTAAATTTTTTGCGAATGCGAATACGAATATTTTAAAACATGCGAATATTCGCGAATGCGAATGCGAGTATTCGTTACATCGCTAGTTCACATACATGTTTAGTTAAAACTATTTATTAGTATTAACGTAAAAATAAACATGCGAACGTGTTTCACGATACGTGTCAAAGACGTCAAATGCTATGGAAAGTCAGCCAAATTGGATTACGGTTTTTTTTATTCTTCTGACGATTGATAATACTAGTTACTAAGGAAAGAAGAAAGATTCAAGGCAAAAGGAGTGCGGGAGCAAGAAGAATATCCTGGCTTAAAAATCTACGCTAATGGTTCCAAAAAAGCACTCTGTCACTTTTCCGTGCTGCTGTGTCGAAGGTTGAAATTGCCATGATGATTGCCAAACTGCGATAAGCAGACGGCACTAGAAGAAGAAGAAGTTACTAAGGAATAACTGGTTACATTTTCTTTCGTTGTAGGGCCTACAAGCCTACGGGACACTTTGGGGTCAAAACTCTTTTAGCGAAAATGGGTCTTTCCGACAGCATAGACTGTAGAATGTGTAGCGAAGAAGAGGAGACAATGAAACACTTGATGTGCGAATGTCATGCCCTCGCCAGACAAAGGATGAAAGACTTCGGAACCGGCTATCTGGAACCGAAGGAGGTCAAAACGCTACCGCTAGGGTCCATCCTCAAACATATCGAGTTGATAGAATAATCCCTGGGGTAGGCGAAACAGGGGGCAATCACACAAAAAATTCCAATGGGTCGAAGTGTATCCGTAAGGGCTCCACCAATAAGATAAGATAAGATGACGTCACATCGTCCACCCCATACCTATACAGAAAAGAGTGTAAAACAATACTCGTTCAAAGGTATGAGATAATATTTTGGGTACCGAATAAAACGTATCTGTCAGATAAAATATTAGCTGTCTTTTCTTCTACATGCATGCCTAGGGAAAGGATAGAGATGAATCTGACAGATCATATTTATCCATGAATTATGAAATAGGCCGGTTGTGAAAAAGTATCAGTTATATTAATCCAAAATCTTTGCGTAGAATTCCTCGCCACCCTCGGGATTCACTCGCACCATTGAAGATTGAAGATAATTCTAAAAACATGTGCTAACAGAAAACATTAGCACTTGGCGGTGCTGCCAAGTGTTGTGTTACTTGGTGACTTGGCGAACGAATAAAATCTGCCAGATTATGTATTATCAAGATATTTCACTATACTCTGACCAGCGCAGCTTCATCATCTGTAGGGGTCGGAACTATGGGTGCGAAACTTTAATAAAACTTGTCAAGTGGACTTGAAATAGCACATACATCCATAAAATGTACATATCTATACACCCACACCCACACATTGTAAGTTGAAGATTTCAAGATAGGGAATAAAATTCGATACAGATTTTTCAATAATATTCGTAATTTTTTTGCTAAAGTGTTCCCATATGTCAATTTTAAAGCACCCATAATTCCGACCCCTAATCATCAGCCTATGTTAGTCCACTGCTGGACAACGGCCTCTCGCCTATACGCATGGACGCATTAGGAGGTAAATGTTCATAATCGCCACGCTGCGCAAGCGGCTTGGCGTTCGCAGTAGTGTGTCCATTATGATCGTCATCATCCATCTTCGATATATGTATAAATAGTCAGTGAAACTTCAATCCCTTAGTCGACTCTTAGGACACCCACGGGAAGAGTTGGATTGGTGACAAATGTATTCTTACTGCCGTCATCACCCGGTCAGTGCAGCTCAGTAAAAAAAGAAAGCTAAATGCAAATTTTCAATGCGCATTCCGCTCAAGCGCCAACTTTTTTAAATTTTAATTTGCTATGAATAATCAAAATATGGCAGTCTTACGCCAAACAGACTTGTGTTCCTTTCAACATCGGCCATGAAATTTTTTTGTCAATTGCCACCCACATGGACAAATTCCATACATTATATGGATTTTAATTATTTGCTACATAATTAGGTATTGGCTATTTAATTTGCTGGTTGATAATTATTTACACGTGATAAAACGCCCTGTTTGCTTCATATTCGTTAATTTGTTTTAAAACTTATCTAGTGACCGTTGTACCTATTTCACTACAATATCTTCGATTTATTCTATGGCAAAACTGGAAAAAAACCATTCGGGTGCCCAACTATTGGCTGAAATTTTAATGTCACTGTCACATGGGTCAAAATTGTTTTCGTTGTATTGTTTCATAACACTCTGTCACGCTTCTAGTTGCTGTCTCGATTCAGTATATTAAAAAAATCCGGTGCACTTGTACTTCTTTTTCACGCTAGATTTTAATGCATACATCAAATATTGGAAACAAAACATCATCTCATACAAAAATCACAACTGTGTCACGTTTAGGGACATAATATAAAACAACGAAAATACCACCATACCATTTTGACCCACATGTAAGTTCCTAGCCATTTGTACTTTCAAAACTGTATCAACCTTTCTGAAATTTCT
>JALPQI010016150.1:0-20357 GCA_025490895.1 Thaumatotibia leucotreta | reverse complement strand
GGGTGTCCCAAAAATAACGCAAGATTTTAATGTAATGAAAAAGCATACTTTTTTCGACCAATTCCATTTTTTTTCTGACACACAAAGTACACAGAATAGGATTAAGTATTATAATTGCAAATCGCCCAGCAGCCCTGGTCTCCTTGACGAAAAACGGTTTTGACCCCATTTTCTGACCGTTTTTCGTTCATTTCAGTGAATCCCAAATATTGCGATTTAACATAATTGTTTATTTTTTATGGGGTTATTTATAGTCAAAGATCTATGTAAGCAAGCAGCTCTCGATCGCCCATGGTTTGAAGGAGGGGATTTCACACTGCAGCAACGAAATGCATCCATATTTATGCAAACTTCATAGAAAATTTTAACTAAGCAGTGCTATGTTACAGCAAAGCCTTCGAAGTAATTTCTCAGCATGCTTTACCAACCCTATTCTTTTTACTTTATGATTAAATCAAGAAATAATAAAGTCAAACAAGAAATAAGTATTTTTCATCGATTTCAAAACTTGCGTTATTTTTGGGACATTCTTTATGTAGGTAATGTATGATTCCCACTCCACCCAACGGGTGGATTCGTGCTGCGTCAGAGCGCACTTTAAACAAGCGATGATCCCGACCGGAGCCGTCCGCGTTCGCGAGGAGCCGCTCGGCTTGCGGCATGTGAAATACGCGCCATCTCCCATTAAGTGGGAATCATAGGTATTATGGCACTTGGTATTTAGTAGGTTCTTATCAATAGGTACGATTAAGGCGGATCAATAAATATTTTGTTTATTACGTATTTTAATACAAAAAATATATGTTAGATTTATCACCCGTAACTGGTCTATGTGTGCGAACTTGACCTTCTTCACTTGACTATGAATCAATGTCAGGCAACCAGTTTTGAGCCTATGTAGCCAACTTAAACGAGGCCATCATTCTGTATAGTTTTGTAATAATTGCACATGTATATAAAAATTGACACAGAGGTAGGCACATTTTAGCACCATTTGCGATCAATCATAGGTATTATCATGATTTTTGGCGTTTCGTGTTTTCTTATTTCAAATTGCTCAATCTATGTGTATGTAATTATGTCCATAATCTGGTACTGCAAAAAATCAGTCAACTTGTAGATAACCGAATTATGTACCTATCACTATCACCAAATGTCAGTTAGACCCGAAAATGTTTCTGATGTAATCACGTATAACTAGTAACTATACGGGTGAGTTTATTCATGTATATTATGGGATGTAAATTTAACACAGTCAAATTCTTTAACTGTGACTTCTGTGAGCATGAGACATACATACGTATCATATCAAGTACAATCAGATAACTTTTACCTAAAATCTGAATTGAAATTTCATGTATACAAAATTATTCGGCTCGATATTAAGTGCTCGTTGATAGATAATTTCCAAAGCGGATGTCAAAACTGTCGTAATAATCTTTGCAGCTACAATATTGCTCTGTAAATATTTAAAAAATGCGGTCATAATTAAATGTAACTTAAAACACTTAATTCATTCTTAAACTTGTATTATGATTAGGAATGTCTGGTTTAATTAATCGCCCCTAATATATTTACATACTGTATACGACCAGTTTCGTTATGAGTGCAATAGATTACGCACACGCAATTAACATAACGTACAGTTTAATCCACGCTGCTATAAAAATACAGATCTAGCGGAGAAAAACACTGTGCTATAAAAGGTGTCGAATCAAATAGTACATCGTGTATTAAGGGCGGTAAATAAGAAATTGTGAAAGTAAAGCCCAAGCCGAAGGTGCGGGCTTTACTTCACACGAGTTCATAATTCTTGTACCGCCCGTGGCACACACAATGTTTTTCATCACACCTGTGAGGCAAAAAAAGTAAATAAAACGATATATTTTCACAAAACTACTCTAAAATTATCTAAATCATTTCTCAAATCAGGGATGACTTAAATTCAACATTCTTATAAAAGGAATCTCGGCGCGGCGCGCGCCGCGCCGCTCTAGTGCGACGTAATGTCGTTTGAAAATCCATTATTGCCCATGGGCATTATACAGCTCATTACGTTCAAGTATGCCTGCGTATAATAACACTTTTTACGAGCAGCTGTGATGAAAAAAGTAAACGCTATGTGTTCATAGATATTTACAGCTAAAACTACGAGTAGTAGAGGTTAAACTCTATAAGCTGATGCTCCGATCAGCGTGATGCACTTCGAACGATGCACTTGGCCTCATGACGTCATGAATCTCAGGAGTTTTTTCCTGATTTGCCAATGCTGTCACGGTACAATTGAGGAATTTTTATAATTATGTAGTTAATAGCGCTTTTAGCCTGTTTGTAGGGATGTTCAAATTCCACGCTGGTACAGTCAAATAGGTATGTTACACGTTCAATCTTAATAGTCGTCTAACCGACCGCTAGTATTAGAAGTTTGCAATTTACATGTTTATCACGCCGAACAAGTGGTAGAATAAAATATAGAAAAAAAAACGGGTACCTCTCCTACACATAAAGTGGGGATTATTTTCTTTTTTACTGAAATCCTAATGATGACAACAGAGAATATTGTTTTTATAATTAACACTTTTAATATTTTTTTTTGTTTTCCTTCCTGATTACTAAACTTTTCCTACGAAGAGTGAAGACAAGGAATAGATTGTTAGATAATGAAAGATGTTTATCCCCGACCATTGTTGTAAAGAGTTCTAGATTGTGGACTCGATTAGGATCAGATTGCGAGAGTGCAGCCGAGATGCAATCACAGCATTTCAGAACATTAATAATTCTCGCATAGTTTGTAATCGCAACATGAGTTTTGATTCTCATGTTTTTATTCTTAGAATTATAACATTATTAGTCCGTGGGCTAGTCGGCCTGAAATTAGAAAACGGTATAATTTGGGGGTACCAAGTGTCCTTTTTACAGTAGTTAGACATATTCATAAGGATGTTAAAAAAGTATGATAGACATCTCAAAGTGGTAGCTAATAGGTATACGGGCTATTTCAAGATTTCCGTTGTATGACAGGTATAGTTAAAATTAGGAGGTACAAATTTTCCCTTTCACGGCTGTTAGGTAAGCTTATAAAAACGTCAAAAATGCAAGATTGCCATTTATATGCGCTACCTAACAAAAATGGGGGCCAATCAAAGATGGTGGATCTCAAGTTTTACAAAATCAAGTATATCTCGAGAACTATTAAATATATCTAATTACTCTCTTGAACAAAATTAAAGGCATATTTGTAAGCTTCATATTTTGCATATACACCATATTGCTAAAACCAACCAATAATTAATTATGACCAAATTTATGAAAATTTCGTGATTTTGATTTTTTTTGTGTCGTGTTTTTACATAGTAGTCATGACGCTAGAAAAATTAAATATTTTTTTAAAGATAGTGTATTTAATAAGCTTTAATTTGATATATATAACTTGTTGGCGGTATTAAAAAAAGACCCATAAAAAATATTTAAATGAATTGTAGTCATAATCCACCGTATACTTAGTGATTTAAGAGGCGATGGAAGTGCCACTCGTAAATAATAGTGCTTATTTCAAATAACCAAGATTGAAAAATATAAAAAAAATCGCCTCTTAAATCACTAAGTATACGGTGGATTATGACTACAATTCATTTAAATATTTTTTATGGGTCTTTTTTTAATACCGCCAACAAGTTATATATATATCAAATTAAAGCTTATTAAATACACTATCTTTAAAAAAATATTTAATTTTTCTAGCGTCATGACTACTATGTAAAAACACGACACAAAAAAAAACAAAATCACGAAATTTTCATAAATTTGGTCATAATTAATTATTGGTTGGTTTTAGCAATATGGTGTACATGCAAAATATGAAGCTTACAAATATGCCTTTAATTTTGTTCAAGAGAGTAATTAGATATATTTAATAGTTCTCGAGATATACTTGATTTTGTAAAACTTGAGATCCACCATCTTTGATTGGCCCCCATTTTTGTTAGGTAGCACTTATAAATGGCAATCTTGCATTTTTGACGTTTTTATAAGCTTACCTAATAGCCGTGAAAAGGAAAATTTGTACCTCCTAATTTTAACCATACCTGTCATACAACGGAAATCTTGAAATAGCCCGTATGCCTATTAGCTACCACTTTGAGATGTCTATCATACTTTTTTAACATCCTTATGAATATGTCTAACTACTGTAAAAAAAGGACACTTGGTACCCCCAAATTATATCGTTTTCTAATTTCAAACCGACTAGCCCACGGACTATATATACCCTTGGAGCAGTAACTTTGTCTTAAAGATAAAATAAATTAGGTGTGTATGTAGGTATGGTGTTTCTATTTTCTTTCTCAAAAAATGCACTATTATCGTTAATATTTTTTTCAAATTATAACTAATGTTAACCTCCAACATAACTAAATATTAAGCGATACGGATTACTTGCGTTGGGTATTTAAGTCGACGATAGTTTGGCAAGTTTCAACCAATTAAGATGATCCTCATCAGGAGTACCCTCGGCCAAAGCCCGATGTGACTAACCCGTAGTAGAAAAGTCTGCATTTTTTCATTTTTATTTGTGTTAATTAGGTATTACTAAGCATAATAATAAAATGACGACAATAAAAATACAAGGTTAGTATAATGATTTTAGTTTCATTAACATACGGATATAACATAAACTTGTCAGTCTTGTTTTGTATTTGTCAAGGATTGTTTAGTTTAGTACCATAATTTTTATGTTCCGGTAAGTATGTATGCTATAAATATAATATTATTTTAACCGCGATAAGGTGCATCGTCGTGGATATGCGAAGTAGTACATCATTCCTTTTCTTATTATTTTTCTCTATTTATAAGTGACATGTGTTGTTGGATCCAGTATCGTTAGGACAAGAAATAAGTCGTCATTTTTTATTTGCTAATAAAAATTGTACGTGAAGGCTAGTTATTGAGTTATAACTGCTGAAGATACGTCATGGAACGGTTACGTTAGAAAAACATAACTAACTGGAAATTTTAGTTTTAGCGTCTTTTAACGATTACAAGAGGCTTTTTTGCTGCTGCCGCATAGCAAGTAACCTTTATAAACGATTACAGAAGTAGAAAATATGAGCCTGGTTAAAAATCTAGGTAAGTACCCAATGCATGTAATTAAAACATAAACTGTAATATATATCCAAAAAAAAATTATTTGTAGGTAAATGTTTTAATGTGTGAAATTGTATGCAATATTAATACATACGTAGTTCACAAATCATCGTGTAAAGTGGTAAAAGTATTAGCCGCGTCATCCATCTCATAGGCTCATGACCTCTGCCTTTCAATCCGTGATGTCACTTATGTCCGTCTAAGTTGCAATGCGTGCATGATCATCTGGTGTCGTGTTAGCATCTCTGTGTAATTTTACTACATTAAATGGATTTAATTCATAATTTTTATTTTATTTTGCCGACTAGGCGACTGCAAAAAGTATCTTCCCACTTCGTAGGTGATTTGACACCGTGACAATTACTATGACTATGTATACTGTGTACCTAATATTATTTCAACTATGATACTTAGGTGTGTGAAATGGTAAATTGTTACCTATTTATCATTTTCCTTTAATTATTATTATGTTCAAGTGTGTTCAAATCAAGCGTCTACGTCGTAAGTAGACTAAGGGATTGAAGTGTCATTGAATATTCCTTTATATAAGATTGATGATGGGCAGCAGCATCATCATAGTGGACACACGTGCCACGCTTGCCCAGCGTGGCGATTATGGGAATATGATATGAAATTAGCTCAGCAGATAACGGTCACCAGTTGCCTTAACAAAAAGCGCTCATCACATGTTAGGAAGTATTTTGATGTCCTATAGGACATTGATTACCAGTACTTGCCGGGATACCGCAGCTGGTTACATTCGCTAATCCAGTTAATGACAATGACCGGAAGTTTTACAATTAAATCCTATTATATGAGTTAGCCCAAGTTGTTACCACTATGTGTAGTGCATGCATGGAGACGCAGGAAACAAACAATCTTACTACTTGTTAACATGTATCTTGGTAAAAGAATGCAGGACGAAACACTGAGACTTGGGGAAACCCCACATGTGAAATGTTTATCAGCAAATAAATATCTGACATGCTGAGGGTGGAATTTTTCGTGATTTTATGAATGGAAAACTTTTGAATATTTGAATTTGTTTTACCGTTAACTTATTGCATTCTATATAAGCGTAGTATATGCACCTAGTTAAATCGGACGTAATACTCAGACAGTACACAGACAGGGAAGTGGCGAAATTATAATGGTTTTTCTAATGCGGGCTCGGAAACCTAGATGTCGGGATGTGACTCATTACTGTACTATATATATTCTAAACTATAATAGTATAATTATATTTTTCTCAAACATGCAATGAAATGTTGTAGTTACGTGCCTAAAAAGTGGCCGGGAAGTACCTCGTTGCCGGCCTAGGCCGGCAAGTGCCTCTTTTTTAATTTTCATTTGACATAGGGTGGTGACCTGGCATCTTGGCTTTTAGCCAATAATTATCTGTAAGTAATATTAGTATAAAAAAAAAGATTGGCAAATTTTTACGGTTATAATTAGGTATTTAAATTATATAATTTAAAATAAATGTACAATAACTACTCAAAATAATATTTAAAAAGCAGTATTATACGGCGCGATCCGTCGGCCCCGATCACCGCATGCGATTAATTGGACCCAACGGACCGCGTCGTCTAATATCGCTTTTTAAAAGTAAAAATTTGCAACTTCCAAACAGGTCAATCTTAAAAAAAAATGAGGTGTCGGTGTCGTATTTGACTTTTGTTGTGTTTCAAAGACTTAGTTATGTAGTTGACTTATAATTTCTTAGAAAGAAGACACATTTTTTGTTTCATTTCATTGCATGTTTGAGAAAAGCATTATACATACCTCGGCCATGAAGTGACGGGTTGCCGTCCGAATACTATCCGGCCTCGCTTCGCTCGGCCGTCTACATATATTCGGCCGGCAACCAGTCACTTCCCGGCCTCGGTAGTAATGTACTATTAATACAACACAAGCTAGGTACGTAGCTTAAACCAGTACCCTATGTATTTATAATGGCCTTCCTTTTCAGTTCATGCTGAGGTCAAGAGGAATGTGGACTTAACCACAAGTGACAATGTCGAGCATGGAAGTCGGGGTGAACCGGCAGCTGGGCCGCGCCCACTTGTCGCATCTGCCGCAGCGACCAGCCGTCAACCTAGGCTTCCAGGACCTTACGTACACCGTGCAGAATGGACGAAGTAAGTAAACGTAGGTTAACAGTGGTGAATGATGTGCATAATGAAGGGGGTGAGATTGAAGTTAGATCTGTCACTAATACGCGAGCACGAGCTGGATAGAAAGCCCCTTATTATCGCGAAGCGACTACAGTGGTACCTAGTATACTGGCGCGCCATGGCGGCCCATCTCCAAAAAAGTCAAATGCTTTTTAAAAACACGTGAAAGACTCTTTGCTTATTTTATCAAATTGTAAGGTCAAAAGGTCGCCGTCTGAGTCCGTCTCGTTGTAATAAAACATAACTAAGTAGGTTATCGTCAATACACGTCGAAGTCGTTATGCGTTTATATGTAGTATTGTATCGTTCGGGCTAAATTAGACGGATATTTTCAAGAATATGGTACCAAAATGAAATGCATTTATGAAGATCCAAAATGGTCCGATTTGATCTAGGATCCGCGAAAGATCCGCCAAAGGCCAAAAAGATCCAAAATTGGATCAAAAGGTCCGCACTGGCAACACAGTGTCTGACTTTACGAGTATAATGTGCACTGAAGTGATTGATGAAGGATTTTGTATAAATTGCTACATATGTTTGTATGTATGTATGTAGGTAGGTATACATATAGATATTTAATAAAATAAATGGTGAATAAAATGATAAGTTCATAGTAGGGTTTTCAATATTCACTATAGTTTGCTAGGGAGCCCGGGCCGCCCGGGGTCCGTTTGGTAATCTAATCCCGAAAGTGAGTTGTTTAACAACTGACCTTTCATCCCGGAAGTAGTGATTTTATTAGTTTGCTTATTAGATGTTTCATCTCGTTTCCTCCCAAATCTTACCCAAAATGATGAAATTAAATTTTGTCGAAAAACGTGAGGCAAGATACTTTATACACCTATCTTTATATAGAGGAAAATCGGTGTTGATGTGCCATTCCGTACAGATTAATTAATTTACAAATAAGGGATTTTTGTTTGAATATATATATATTTGTAGGGTAAGGGAGATAATGTATCTAATTTGTGATGAGACGTAA
Organism: Thaumatotibia leucotreta; assembly: GCA_025490895.1. Classification (NCBI taxonomy): domain Eukaryota; kingdom Metazoa; phylum Arthropoda; class Insecta; order Lepidoptera; family Tortricidae; genus Thaumatotibia; species Thaumatotibia leucotreta. The sequence continues at coordinate 12,056 of JALPQI010016150.1, read as the reverse complement.
TGTGCATTAAACATAGCTGTGGCTATGAAGTCTCCAAATGCTATTCGAATTGTACATGTCAATATTTTTCCAACCAAAATGAACCAAATATTCGATGTAAGTACTTACTCGAATTACAAGCTGTAATTGTAGATTATGTAGGTCATTTATTTATGTACGAGCGCCATGTACACAGATCGTACCATTACTGTCGTGGTATTTGCCTGTCGACATTGGGTCTGCAGGAGTGTAAACGCCGGTTAGTCAACAGCTAGAAAGCATTGCACGTGTCTGCTAGGGATGTGACCATCCCAGATGTGTAGATATCGCTATTTGGGACGAAGTATTTATCACTTTTACCAATGAAATGAGTTCTTGATATGAAATGATGAGGTCTAATAAATGTCATGTCACATACACTGATTTAAATTAGTAGTGTTGGTAAATCTGGTCTGGTATTGTAGTATGGTGGTCGCCCTTTAATCGTCTATTACAATGGTCGGCACGTTCTAACCTAAGTATATACCTATGTAAACAACTGAATAGGACGAATATCATAAGCCCATAGGACAGGTCTGAAAGGAGAGCTAGACCTATATCGCCCTTTATATTTAACCGATATTGGTTCAGACAAAATACTCGTAAATGTATACTGACTGCGCGATTACTGCAGCTTAAGATATAGTGTAGTCGGAGTTTAAAAAACATTCATTCTGAGAGTAGGTCCTAGAAACTCTTTCACGTCATGTCAATACAGTACTTACTTCAACAAATTTCATCACTAAGTGACTGGAAAAATGCAGTAGTAGTATTAGTACAGTCTATTGTTTCTTACAAAGGTTAAAGTTTATTAAGCTGTATCATTTTTACTTCAATAATCCATATATTTACAGAAAAACTATGACATTAGATAATTATATAAAATTAGATTAAATTATAAACTAAACCCTAAAATATGCACTAACTAACTACAGCTAACTTCTTACTATAACAAGTTAGCAACAAAAGCTTCACATACTACTTACTCTTAAGTCTTAACTGGATAGGATATGGTAAGCATATTGCTTGTCTCCATCCCCGAGTAAAATATATCTGTCAGATAAATTTTGACTGACCTTTTCTTTTACTTATAATCATATAGATAAAATCGTCTCGTATGTGATAAAACTATAACTATCGAGTGATAGTTTTATCACACGAATACATTTATCCGGGGATTGTGTCGTACCTAAGTATCACAAATAAAATGATGAAAGATAATGAGACAGCATAGTTTTAAACTGTAGACCGCAGCAGGAAGAAAAATCTAATTTATTTCTTAAATCATCTACAATGGTACCAAACCACAAAATTTAGGTCAGAGGAAAATTGCGTAATTTATTCATATTAGTATTAATACGTCAAAGCCATCATGCAAGCAAGATTTGCTTTAGCATTTAAATAGATCATAGTTATTAGTAAATGCTTCATAATTGTTCAATCTATGTCAATGCTAGGAGCCTTGGAAGTGAACTGAATGACTCGATGATTGGCATTATTATAGAATTATTATGTAGGCTTGAAGGCGAACGTGTTCGCAAGTTATACTACACCTAACAATGAATAACTTGGTCTAGATAGTAGACGATTTGTAGCTTAGTTGTAAATTATAATTGATAGGTGTCAACATTCTTTGAAAAGTTTCCATACGCGCCACGCTTAGCAGGCGGGATGGCGCGCGCAGTTTGGAATTGCTCTGCGGAAGATGCTGCTGCCCATCTTCCGGCATTTATTCCCTTAGCAGGCTCTTACTGCAACCACGGGATGATATGGTGGGGGACTATTCGCAAGCCGGTCACCCCACCGCCGGACATGTGGAGGTCCAGAGGGGAGGTCTATGTTCAGCAGCAGTGGACGTCTTATGGCTGAGATGATGATGATGATGATGATGAATTACAAGGTCCGTATTTTTTTCTTAATTCTTGCTCTAGTAGCTCGAGAATGCATGTGTCAATCTAAATACCTATACTTAGAGGTGAAGTCAAACATTTAAAAAATCAAAATATTTTTTAACAGTTTAATATTCATCATCGTGAAAATTCTTATCGTGTCAATCCTTATTGAATGCACTTCTCGCCTCGTTGGGCGGCCTGGAAACGGCGAAAGACGCCGCGCACGTGAGAGCACCGTGCTATTCCCATTACGTTTGCTTTGCTCCACACGGTTCTTTAAGGTGATCCTTAGTCGCGAAATATTATATATTCAAATACCAATTTACAACTTTTTTAATCGCGAACAAAAACTAATTAAAATAATACCTATTAAAAATAAGTAAAATTAATTTTAAAATACCTATCAACTTAAATAAAGTTAAACCTAAGAAACCGATCTTAACCGCCCCGATTAACCGACCTCGAAATAGCCCATTATTTTAAAATCTTTTATACTCTTTATGTACTGCTCAATAATATATGTAATTTACAATATCATATTTTTAAATTACTCCATTAACTTACAATTATACCGAAGAACGAAAAAAAACGAAAAAGAACCGTTCTTTTTGCATGGAGAAAATAACGGTTCCGGTCCCTGCCTGCAAATTAAAAATTATATGGGCGTTAATATTTTTTGTTAGTATTATTCTTTTCCTGTCAGTGAACTCACTTCCTAAAAAGTATAATGAAAGGATGACCTGCATTTTAGGCAAATTTTACCAATATAGCGTAAAGAATTTCCTACGTTTTTGTAATACTCGTAATAACTTTTCTATACATATATGGCAGCGCATCTAACTTTTTATAAATATTATGACGAACAAGTTTAATATTAAGCGGATGCTACGCAACGCATTTAACGCAAGCACTTACCACTAGCACAGGAATTCGACGACCGTATATCATTAATATTATACGAGTAGTACTAAATAACATTTTATTAACTAGAACATTGCAAAGGCAAGATTGATCTAATTTCCTTTGTTTCAAAACCAAATATTATTCTTTTAAAAATATCCGTAGATATAATATACTCTGTTCAACAATTCCTGGGGTCCATTTCTGGAAAGTTTGTAACATAAAACACAAATTGAAGTCTCTTTTTAACATTATGAATCAGATAAGGACTTCCGCCTGTATTACAAGTTACAAGCTTTTGAAATATAGGCTCCTAGCAGTAGAAAAACGCAAATTCAAAAAATGTTAATGCGAAGTGTTGTCTGCCCATTTAAAATTTAAATTTGCCTTAATTTTTACTGCCAGGGATTATTGGACCGAGTGTACCTAAGTTTTTTTAGAGACGAAGCTCACGGTGACATGTGGAGTGGTGGAGTGCACTGGCTCGTTGCACTCACCGGCTGTGGCGCAAGGAACTAGCTTTCTGACGCCAGAGCCGCGTCTCAGCGCCAAGGACGCTAGGACACTGATTAGGGCTTCTGAGAGGGGTCGACAAACTTTCTGCACGTGACTTAGCTCGGAAATGCTATTGCGTTAAGAGTAAGTAGAAGTAGGTAGCTAATTTAGGTTTAAGAGTCCGGTGTAGATTTTACGAATTTCTTCATCTTTGGAATATTGGAGTAATTAAAAGGAATCCTAGCATTTCAGCATATAACGGAAGGTAATTTCAATTCTTACTGAATAAGTAAGGTATTTTTCTTATTTTGTTCTAGAGTTTAGAATAATGTATCTGAATCTAGGAGCTGTTGCGATTTTTGATTGCAGAGGTAATTTTTTATATTCAAAATGATATCAACGCGGTATGTAAGTTGTATATGTATGTTGGAAAATGAGTCGTCAAGGAATAAGTGGATTTTTTTCATTATCGTACATATTTTTGTAATAAATATATATGTAGCATTTAGCTAATTTAAGAAAAAAATGCCAAATTTAAGAAGATAAATTAGAGTAGGTTATAAATTATATTCAATAAAGTCAAAATAAACTTCATTTTATGTCTAATTAAAATATTATAAAATTAATTAGGTGGCATCAATATTGAAAAATCTAAATACAGTATTGTATGAATCAACGGCCTCGTAACACAAAATTTCTTATAATAATTTTTGGATACAGAATAGAATTATATGTTAGTAAAAACAATCTTTTTGTAATACCAATAGTTTGCATTAGGTATCTTAATAATTGCAATTTATATGCGTTAATTCATTATTAACGATTTTCACTTTCAAATCTATACCGGACTCTTAAAAAAAGTAGTCACGAGATGGCCCTTATTTTCTTTTATTAATTAGTATTACTGTAGGACTGTAGGTAAGTAAAATCGACTCTCTGTGTAGTTTGTTGTAGGTACTTGCAAAATTGATGTGAACTTATTTAATGCTCCGTACATAACCGATGTTTTGTAACATTCACGTGTGAATGTGCAATTTAATTTTACCTGTGTTTAATATGAGAATCATTAATTATAATTAAACTATGTACACCAACCAGTTCAGTTATTCAACCAAACTTAGTGTAGTTACTAATTTCGTTTTAGACGTAGGTTTATGCGCGAGGTATGTGCGGACATATTTAAGTGGGAAGGGAAATGTTGATATCGAGCCATGCACTACGAATATGCCAAATTCAAATACTTTAATGCTATTAAACACGTAAAAATAAATACATGTACAAATTTACAAAATTATTTTGCCTTGGTACTTAGTTGCATAATTACAAGATGGGTATTTCTTATGTATATGTAGTTTCGAAATGAAAATCAAATGATTCTTTATTCAAGTTGACATAGAAATAAATATTTTTGAATCATGCACAATAGCCAGTAAAAAAAACTACTTGCGATTCTAACCCTGCACTCATTTCGTGATTTGTTTGTTTTGTAGGTTGTCGCAGCTATGTATAGAAAGTTAAAGTTACCTAAACTTAATTTCCATATTTTATACAGTGTGTTATCATCAAGCAGGCTTTTATTGAAACGAGACTCAGATTTCAGCCAAACCGTGAAAATCATTTCATGAAAAGTTTTCATTTTAAAATTAGGTAGTTAACTTTCTAAGAAAATTTCAGTGAGAAGCAATGTACTTCAAAATGAATCGTTAATTAGCGCTTGATAATGGCATATCGCATCGACTTGCAGTGTTTGACAACTCATCATCAGCCTATGATAGTCCACACTGCTGGGCGTTGGCTTCTCGTATTAACTATGCGTGTAGACGCATTAGGAGGTAAATACCCAGAATCGCCTCGCTAGGTAAGCGGATTTCGCTCGCAGTAATGTATCCACTATGATGACGCTGCTGCCCATCATCAATCTTTTATCAAATAATAGTCATTGAAACTTCAATCCCTTAGTCGACTCTTACGACACCCGCTGGAGGAGTTGGGGTGGTGACAAATGTATTCTTACTGCCGTCACCACACGGCCAGGTAGTTTTAAGTTTGACAACTAAGGGCCTTATAATGGTAAGATTCATCTGTACGATCCATCATTACGAACCGATCTAAATGACCAGTCGATAGTGTATTAATCTATCGACGGGTCGATATCGTTAATGATTTACTTGATCGAAGACGATATCGAAAATCGCAACAAATCCCATGAAATCGTGATTATAGTACGATTGATCGACTTTGTGTGAGGTACTTTGCGATCAACGATTCGATTTCAATCACATTCTTGACGCGGAACCGCACGCACTGCATCCCTTGACACGTGTTACTAGATTTATATGCGAATGCTGATGTCGCTTTAGTAGCCATTTTTTTAACCCACAGTTTTCTAGGTTTTTTTTCTTTAGTCGAAGTTGAATCAAATATATATTACGTGTAGGTAAAAAAAAAAATTGGGTCCAGTGACTTTATTGTACCGTTTCCAACGAGTAAATGATAGAGGCTCCATCGTAACGATCCATTGCTTCGCGTATGGATGGCAATTTTAAAGCGATTAATCGCCACGATTTTCTTTCAAGCGATCGAAGCGATGTATCGTGCCCTTATGCAGTACACGCGTTACATGTATATTATATTATACTCAACTTTATTTCAACTTTTCTTTAAAGGACGAGTCATAGTAACAGTCAATGTCCGAAAACATATTATTTCAGATTTCAGACAAATCTACCACACCAAACAAAACGATCAACAAATACATCATACTTTTCAACACATTGTGTATTTACAGAGATTGTGATACATACCTACCTATAGATAAATTTAGTAAGTAGATATACTTAAGACTATTCATCCCTGGGTACAAAATCCAAGTATATAACGTAACACGCTTTCAGCTCTTCGTCAATAAAAAGCTTGGCATCTGATTTATACTCCCCATAAATGATATCTTTTGGCATTTGTTCACTGTCTAAGTAAAAATCTTTAACATCATATGAGCCCTGAAACATAATGAATCAGAATGAGAACCTGAAATCTAGTTGGCCAAATTATGGTAAAAGTTCAGTCCCATTATTTAATATCGTACATTGCATTATTTAATATCGTATATTTATTATCGACTCACACTTGGTATAGGGCAGTCTTCCACTTCGATTGCCTCCAAATACGTTTGAAATACATCGTTAAAAATATTTTTCATTATATAACACAATTTATTTTTTGTATAATACGCTCCTGGTTTGTATCCTCCTTCTTTCTTAACAGATACTGCTAACTCCACCTAAAAAGCGAATCTCATAATAATAAATGGTAATATACAATCCAATTTATATGTTAAAAAAGTTAGAGATACTTGCAAGAATGTTGTCTCCCAGTGGCCACGGTGATGTGACTAATATGTCCAACACATCAGTGGACCGATTAAACTTCCTTTGTGTTATCGATACATCAATATCAGATGTGGGAGACTCACAGCCTTCAAATTTTTTAAATATGACATTTCCGGGACCCTGAGAACCATAGGCGTAGGTAAGGTATACAGAGTGGTCCAAACTTCACGTCAAAAATTTTTTTTTAGGTTCCCTACGTCATGGGCTATCAGAATATACCCCATGTATGTTAGCCGATTTTTTGTAGTTTTCGAGTTATGAATTTTTAAAAATTTATTTTTGTGAAAATTTTGGAATGAAGAAATTTATTGTAAAAAAAAAACTATTGGTTTTTTTAATATTTTCTTTGTAAAAGTATTACTACAAATAAAGCATTTAGTGACAAAAAAATTAGCGTCCTCATTTTGATACAAGTAGGATAAAAAATACCAAATTCAAAATTTAACGTTAAAAATGCATCAAAATAGCATTAATGTACGTAAATAAAAAAAATAAAACATATCCCAAGGATTTTTGGTAATGTAAAGACTGCCCTAGACCTTAAACCTTCGTAAAAGCAAAAAAAAGTGATACTTAATAATGAGGATTTTTCGGAGTAGTCGGTCAAATAAACTTAAAAAAGCTTAAAATTTTAAAGTAGTAAAAAATGACTTGAATAACTACACAAATTGAGTTTTTGTGGTATTTTCTGTCTTTGTTTATTGATAAGAACAACAAAACGCACGAAATTTCACTTTATTTTTAAATTAAAAATTTAGAAGTTTTTTTAAGTTTATTTGACCGACTACTCCGAAAAATCCTCATTATTAAGTATCACTTTTTTTTTTTGCTTTTACGAAGGTTTAAGGTCTAGGGCAGTCTTTACATTACCAAAAATCCTTGGGATATGTTTTATTTACGTATATTAATGCTATTTGGATGCGTTTTTAGCGTAAAATTTTGAATTTGGTATTTTTTATCCTACTTGTATCAAAGTGAGGACGCAATTTTTTTTGTCAGTAAATGCTTTATTTGTAGTAATACTTTTACAAAAAGAAACTAGTTAAAAAACCCAACAGTTTTTTTTATTAATAAATTTCATCATTCCAGAATTTCTCAAAAAAAAATTTTCAAAAATTCATAACTCGATAACTACAAAAAATCGGCTAACATACATGGGTTATATTCTGATAGCTCATGACGTGAGGAATCTAAAAAAAATTTTTTGACGTCAAGGTTTGGACCACCCTGTATAAATAACGGTGACTTTGCATGAGATCAATTAGGTACAGTCAAGGGCATAAATATGGATACCGTGTTTCACCATATGAAATAGTGTTTTCATATTTTTATTTTTGACTGTACCTATTTTGATATTAGCTTTAATTTATAGAATTTATTTTCATATTATTTATAATTATTAAATTATAACTTGTGTTCAGCTATACAGAGTGTTTGGTTAGCGGTGTCGGAGCTTTTAAGGGCTTAAACTACAATCAATTTCATCGATAAACTACCAAACAATTTTTTTTTGTGTCATCGATAATTAAATAGCGGCCATTTTAAAATTTCAAACAGACGAATACGGGTGCACGTGATATTTCTGGAATTATACGTTTGTTATCGGTCCTATCCTTGCAAAAAAATCTCGTTAAAGAGCTCATTAGATAAGAAAAATAATTAAGCTAATCATTTGACTCAACTATTTGAACAACTAATAAATAACAACACCAAAAACCTATATTAACGACCTAGTTTTCATGCAAAATTAAATTAATTGAAAAATTAAGGTGGACTTTTTTACTATTTTTAATAAAAAATTTTTTTTTAGCATTGTTGTTCAAATAGTTGAGTCAAATGATTAGCTTAATTAGTTTGCTTATCTAATGAGCTCTCTAACGAGATTTTTTTTGCAGGGATAGGACCGATAACAAACGTATAATTCCAGAAATATCACGTGCGCCCGTATTCGTCTGTTTGAAATTTTAAAATGGCAGCCATTTAATTATCGTTGGCAAAAAAAAATTGTATGGTAATTTATCGATAAAATTGATTGTAGTTTAAACCCTTGAAGGCTCCGACACCGCTAACCAAACACCCTGTATATAACTAAGCAAAGATATACATAAAAGACAGATACATCATTACATATAAAATAATCACGACTGGGGAACAAATATTTTTGTAATAAATACATACAGAGATGTTCACACTGGGATTCGAACCCGGGACTTTCAAGCGGCAGCATGCAAACATAATCGGTTGTCTGGCAACCTTGTACTTTGATTCGGCGACTGCATACGGCAAACTACCAAGTGTAATTGTCTCTTCAGTTTCGCAGGCAGGGTTACTACAGCTATGGAGTCTTGAAAAAGCGTTAATTCAACCTCAAGTTATAATTGAACCTTACCAATATTTTACCAGGCAAACTGAAGCATAATATTAGTATATTATAAAGTACAAATAAAACGCACATTGGTGATTTTAACATGGTTAGTTCAAGTTTATTTTATGATAATAAACATGATGTGGTGTATCGTCCGTTTTATAGGATTCACGGTTGCGTGTCAGACTTTTTAAGGTTCTCAAAGGGTAAACACGAAACCCCAATAATAATAGGTATCTTTGTAGTCCATGTATATTGCATCTAGATCATTTTCATTTACACATTCATTCATTTTAGGTACAGGTCATACAGGTGTACCGTGTGTTACGGGCATTTAGACTTTCCTTTAAATAAAGTAATGCCCTTAATTAAACCCTGTGAGCACAACTTAATGACAACCCTTAGTTATAAATAATTTACGAAAAAAAAGTGGGATGCAATGTACGACGTACGTCAAAATGTAGTTTTCTAAAATATTGCCCTGCATTTTATTTAGAACCCAACTCGTGATTTGTCCAGTACTTGAGTGGAATGCAGATCCTATCGGTCTCGAAAACGTGACGTTACGTATGAAATTACTTTAGTATTTCATGTCGATAATAATGAAGGTAATTTAAAAAATAAAAATAGGTAATGAGAAAATGCACGGGTAAATAAATTCATAATAACATTTACGCACACGCGATATTATACACATATACTTATTTATATAGTACACATATACTTATTTAGTAGTAGTAGTTGGGAATTAAACTCAGGCCCTGGAGGAAAACTACTTTAAATCCTTAAGCTAGCTCATTTTACTTAAAGGAGAAATGCCTTTATTTTTGAAAAGAAACAAATCAGCATTAAAAGATTTTTTTAAACTCGCTTGCTTCGTCTGGGACTCGAACCAACTAAAATAAAAAATAAAAAAACACTTTTTATTTTATTATACTAATCGGTAGTATTCATAGGTAATTAGGATAAAGTTTCTCTAACTAACATTTGGTCGTAAAAAAAAATCGTTAAATCTAACATCAACTTTATTTTACTACGAAACCATTCAAGAGCTAAGGATTGCAGTAGAAAATGTTATTAGGGCATACACCACAGCACTTTGCTGAAGTCTACAAAAAATGAATTTCAACGGCGACTAATGTTGTGTAGCCGGAACGACGGGGCTTATTTCGAACAATTTATCGGTTAAATAATTTAAGTGTTACAAAATTGATAGTAAAATAAAGTTGATGTTAGATTTAACGATTATTTTTATTTTTAAGACCAAATGTTTGTTAGAGAAACTTTATCTTGACTATTAATACTACCGATTAGTATAATAAAATAAAGAGTGTTTATTTTTTTAAATTTCAGTTGGTTCGAGTCCCGGGCGAAGCAAGCGAGCTTAAAAATCTTTTAATGCAGATTTGTTTCTTTTCAAAAATAAAGGAATGTCTCCTTGCAGTAACATGAGCTAGCTTAAGGATTTAAAGTAGTTTTCCTCCAGGGCCTGAGTTTAATTTCCACACTGTATATACTTGGTATATATATACACTGTAAAATACCTTCCAGTTCACCGTTTTTACATGTATTCACAATAAAATCAACTCCTGTTAATTCAAGGAACATCTGAAAGTAAGAGGTATACCTACGTGTCTAACAACACTTTGAGTAATTCTAATATAATCAGTTTATAAATAACTAATGGTCTTTGCAAGAATTTCCTTGTTTACGTTCTTTGAATTGAATCTGGTTAACCTCTGATGCTATTGTATTTATGTAAATTATCGATCGTATAGGTTTAAAAAAACAGTTTTATAATGCTAACCATAAATAAAATGCGCCAGCGGTAAATAGTAGGTGGGTGGGTAAACTGGGTAACATGTAAAGTTTTCTTTGCGATGTCTCAAATAATTATTAACAAAAAGACGTAATTAGATCAATCCGCGAAATGTTTGTATGCTAAACTTGCTAAACGATACTATGTGGAACGTAGTTCTACCAAGCAATATTATCAATATATGTTAAATAATATGCTAAAAACGATCTGCAACAGATTAGTAAACTATTATTATCTTGTAATAATACTATCTAGGCGCAGGACCGGTCAATGTGGCAATCTTTGGGGGATGCCTGATATATGATATAATGATGATTATTATTATTTATTGCATTAAGGGGAAATTTCAAAACACGTGTCCCATGAGGGCCATGAGTGATTCAGTAAGCTCCTAAAATGCGGAAACCTATGAGATTATTAATTTGACTGATCTGATATTTTTTCCAATCTATTGTCATCAGAAGGAAAGGCAATACTTGTAATAGTATTTTACACAATCGTGTTATAATAGAGAGCTTTTCAGTCGAGTACAGTGTTTTGGCCACGAAGCTTGCTGAGTGGTCTAAGTAAGGTACGAGATTTAAAAGCTTAATAATAACACGATTGTGTACCATACTTTTTCTACGAGTCAATAAAAATAAGTATACTAACATAAATAATTAAATAAATAAGCTGAAACGAAGTGCAGATCCTGAGTTCGCAGCTCGTTGATGTCTTTTTTGCTGGCACGTCATTGGTCAAATTTATTACAGTTGCCTACAGCGTTGTATAATATTCATTATAGTTGAGTGGCGAACTCGATGTTGTATATGATTATAATTTTGATACGTAATTTTAATGCCAACATTACAGTCGACGAGTAGAAAAAACATTTTACGCTTTCGATTGACAGAAAACAGCATTTTTGATAATCAGAAATCGGATAAACGTGCGTCATTGTTCGCAATAATGTGGACATGACTCCAAAGTTGATTAAATGAATAAACGAATAATTTCTTGAAATTTGATTTCGATGCTTTAAGGTGACTATTTACAATGGTTTTCATAGTTACTGGTGTCAAATATGTAATTTATAAAAAATGATTAAATGATTAATTATTCAATCAACTTTGGAGTCATATCCATATTATTGGGAACAATGACGCACATTTGTCCGATCTCTGTTGATAATTTACTTG
>JALPQI010016149.1:0-33356 GCA_025490895.1 Thaumatotibia leucotreta | reverse complement strand
AAATTCATATTAGTGCAGTATTGACACTGAGTTCATTAGATAGTAGAGGTCCAAATGGAAAAAATTGTGCGGTGTGAGTTACAGTTTTGTAATTTTTACCAGAGCTAGAGGGTGTAAAAATAAAAAATTTTAGATGTGGAGGGAAAACCAATTCCCCCCCTGAACGAGGGGGGAGGGGGGTGAATCTGCAAACGGAAGGGTTATGTATAAAAATTTTTCGTCTAATATTTAGGCCTACTATTCATTGTTTGGCATCATTTTCGTATAAAACAGACACGGGGAATTCATTTTTGATAATAAACATGAGGATTTTCATATATAAAAAAATAATTATTGGTATAAAGGTCAAATAATCACCGTTTTTATTTTTATTGTTGCGTTATATAAGTATTACCAAATAAATATATGAAAATAAAAAAAATACTACAAGATAGCATATTTATTGTAGTTTTTAAAAATATATACTTTTTGGAACTTTCCATGCAAAAATAAGTTGTAAAAAAATTGCAACTGTCGCGTACCTCGAATAAAAAAGGGACGTTACTTTGACTTATTGTTGATAGTACGTTTCTAGTGCGGGAATTTAGCGATTCTGCGTAAACAAAATACTCCATAATGTCTGTTAGGGCAAATTGCATTAACCTGGGTTAACCAAGCAACCCGGGTTAAACGTTTATTTCACACGGAATTTGAAAATTGATAAATTTCTTCTGAAGTAATTGACTGACCCGGCAAAATACAGAGGATATCCGAGACATCAGCCTATGTGATATTAGAATGGCTCTTGAAAAGCTAAAAAATAACATGGTGTCTGGGGAAGACGGAATTATAGCTGAGCATCTGAAGCCAGGTGGTAAACCAATCCTTATGGCCCTTCAGAAGTTGTTCAACTCCGGGAGGGAAAACTTAGGCATGGAACCGAAGAGTGGTGGTACTGTTCTTGAAAAAAGATGACAACGCCTTATTGAAGAAAAACAGATCTATCTCACTTCCGAGCCGTATTTATAAGATGTTTTCAAGAGTCATTATTTACGAATCGTCTTGTTTCGAATTGGCGTTTCGTAAATGTTATACAGAAGACCGAGGAATAGGTATAACCTGCCCCTCTGTTTAGCGTTTGTGGACTACGATAAGGGGGGTTTCCATGACGTACTAATGCGGTTTAATTTAGGTCGAGAGAAAGGGACAAGGCTATTATACGAGTCGTGTATCACTGCTCCTCTCCCAGAACCTAAACTGAATCGCATTAGTACGTCATGATAACCCCCAAGGCCTTCGATTTGATCGTAACTCTGGGCAGTACTACAGTCTCTTTAACGGTACCAAGTAGACTACCCCTATGTCGAAATGTTGAGGTGTTTGTACGAAAGCGCCACTATGTCAATCCGACTCCAAGACCAGAGCTTGAAGCATATTATACTGCAGCGGGGAGTCAGGCAATTAGGTGTCATCTCTCCTAATCTGCTTACCGCTGCACTGGAAGATGTCTTTAAGACGACTGGAGAAGGTGAGTATCAACATAAACAGCGAGTACCTCACTCACTTTCGATTCGCTGATGATATGGTGGTCTTGGCTGAGACCTTGGAAGATTTCAGTACGATGCTCGCTGACCTCAGTAGCGCCTTCGAGCGAGTTCGTCTTAGGATGAACATAGATAAGACGAAAACTCTCGTTACAATCGGAGACTAAACTCGAAGGTGTAGACGACTATAATATATCTTGGACAAACTACCCAGTTAGGTAGGTCCAACTTTGAGTAAGAGGTCAATCATCGAATCCGACTAGGTTGGGCAGCGTTTGAGAAGCTACGACACATCTTTTCGTCCAATATTCCGCAGTTCTGCAAGACAAAAGTATTTAATCAGTGTGGCAACACACACTGATCAAAGATTTAAAAGAGTGATGACATACGGTACTAAAACGTTGTCACTTACAATGGGCCTCATAAGAAAGCTTAAAGTCACCCACAGGGCAATGGAGAGGGCTATGGTGGGAGTCTCTCTGCGAGTTCGTATTAGAAATGAGACGATCCGCAGCAGAACCAAAGTATAGCTCCATAGCTCTCCGAATCACTAAACTAAAGTGGTAGTGGGCGGGGCACATTGCACGTAGAACCGATGGCCAATGCGGCGGCCTCGCAGGTGGAAAGCACAGCGTGGGTAGGCCCCCCCACAAGGTGGACAGTGAAGGTCTCAGGAGTACGCTGGATGCGAGTGGCGCAGGACCGGTCTATGTCTAGGTATATGTCTAGTCTAGGTCTATGTTCAGCAGTGAACGTCTTTTGGCTGATATGGTAATAATGATGATTTATGAAGTAAACGTTTAACAATTGATTGTCAAATTCCATATGATATAAACTTTTAAAGTGGGTGAACTGGGTTAGTTGTTTAGTCCCGGTTAGTGAAAATTACCTTTATCGTCTTTAGTAATGAGACTTGTAAAAATGATTACCCATTCCGATTCATGTGATCAGATACTAATTTATCATACATGTGATCAGATAGACCAGATACATAATATACACGCGGTATACAATAATCGATAAAATCTAAAAATAGAATCTGAACAAATAAAATTCTTAATAATCTTAGGTTATTTAAAAAAAGAAGATCAGAAAATATTCAAATTACTTTCATATCAATAAATATTTACAATTGTAATATGAACAATAATATTTGAGTACAAAAATATGTAGAATCTATGAGCAGTTGCCGGCACAAAAGTCTCTTTTTTGAGGTTACGCGGAGGTTTTTGTAGGAGGTACGCGTCAGGATTTTTTTTTTTTCAGTGAACTTTTGTATGGAAGACTACAAAATTTGTATATTTTTAAAAACTGCAATAAATATGCTATCTTACACTATTTTTTAAAATTAGATAAGATTGAATTTTAATACTTATATGACGCTTAAATTAAAATAAAAACGGTACCTTTTTTACTTTTACTCCAAAAAATCTACATTTTTATATGAAATTGCTCATGTTTATGATAAAAAATGGATTTTCCAGGTCCGTTTTACACGAAAATGATACCAAACAATGCATAGTAGGCCTTAT
Organism: Thaumatotibia leucotreta; assembly: GCA_025490895.1. NCBI lineage: Eukaryota > Metazoa > Arthropoda > Insecta > Lepidoptera > Tortricidae > Thaumatotibia > Thaumatotibia leucotreta. The sequence goes on along the minus strand of JALPQI010016149.1, from coordinate 30,301 downwards.
TCATTTGTAAAAAAATATTAAACGCAACCCTTCCGCATGCACATTCACCCCCCTCCCCCCGTGCTCAGGGGGGGAAATGGTTTTCCCTCCACATCTAAAAACAACTATTTTGAGACGCTCTAGCTCTAGTTAAAATTACAAAACTGTAACTCGCAGCGCACAATTTTTCTCAACTTTGTATGGACCGTGACCCTTACTAAGAACACGTGTTATGAATTTACGATGAAAATCGTATTGGTTTTCCGTATACCAAAATTTATGTTTACTTGGAACTAGCAATTTGTGTTAGCTTATAGAATTACCTACTTACATTATACACGCTGATTTTTAGGGTTCCGTAGCCAAAATGACAAAAACGGAACCCTTATAGTTTCGCCATGTCCGTCTGTCCGTCAGTCTATCTGTCCGTCTGTCCGTTTGTCCGTCTGTCCGTCTGTCCGCAGCATAGCTCAGTGGCCGTTAATACTAGAAATCTGCAATTTGGTATAGGTATGTATACATATTAATCTTTTTTTTTCGGGTATCTCCCCAATTGGTGAAGTAGGGATGATTTTTTTTATTTGCTTTAATCTTATAGTATGGGTATCATTGAATTGGTATCTTAAAAAGAATAAGGGTCTTTAAAGAAAGTTTTTTTCTAAAGTTTATATTTTCGGAGATAATCGCTCCAGGAGAAAAAAAAATGGCGTAAGAAAATAACTTTTGATCCGTAGGTCCAAAAAATATGAAAAAAATCATGAATAGTGCGCTTGTAGAATACTTTGAAATAAAACTATTTTGAACATAATCGGCCCAGCTGTTTTTGAATAACTACGGAACCCTACACTGAGCATCGCCCTACATGCTCATGGCCGGTTTTTTATTCACCGTTCTAATTTTAGAGCGTTAATTTTGAGGGTATTAAATACCTATTCAAAGTTCTGAGTTCTAATTGATAAGCTTTTACTATGGGACCGGCATCTCGAAAAAAAAATCAGATGTTCCATACATTTCCGCCAACTAATATCTCAGAGTTTTAGTACAGTCGACGTCAAAGATATCATTACGGTATAGGTGCCAAAACCGTAACGATATCTTTGACGTCGACTGTACATGTCGAGGAGTTGTCGACTTAAATTACACAAAGTACTGTAAAGGAAATAGATTCAAGTGTTAGTGATTCAAGTGATTCAGTATTAAATCAGTAAATAAAATGAACTCTTCAAAAAATCTTTAACTCTCGGTTGCCTCTTCATAGCTCTCAGGTCGGTTAAGGGTGCTCTAAGATTAGTATAAAGTGGGGTTTGCAGCGCGATACGATCTGCCTTTGAGGCCTAAGCTATTCGATGCAGAAAACGTGCAGGTTACATCTTAGCCAGTCTATGTACAGTCGAAGACAAAATAAGGTGTTCACAAAAACGTTCAAAAATATGTCCCATTGCACTCTAACTCTGTGTAATAAGAACGTCGTAACATATTTATGAGCGGATTATTTCGATACTTATTTTTGCACTTGACTGTACCTACTATTTCTGTATACAGTGTATTACCATCATGCGTGCTTTTATAAAATCGGGTAATAATACTAACAATACCCGTTACTAGTTTTCGAGTAGTAACTGATCACAAATATTTATATTTAAATAATAAATAAATAAATATTTTTAGGACATCTTACACAAATCGACCTAGTCCCACGGTAATCTCAATTAAGGCTTGTGATGTGGGTACCAGGCGACGATATATATAATAGATAGATACATATAGATACTTAAATACATACACAGCCATGACCAAGGCACAAATATTTGTGATAAATAAATACACAAATAATGCCCTCGCCGGGATTCGAACCCGGAACCACCAGCTTCGTAGGCAGGGTCACTACCAACTAGGCTACGGAGGCTGACTTAAATGTTTGTACAATTCATTTATTTTTTTTCTAACAATTCAATTTTTAACGCGTGTACTTCTTAATTGTCAAACATTGGGAGAGGCCGCGATCTGTAATTGTCAAGAATTAATTAAGAGCTAATTTTGAAGTACATTTCTTTGCTTCTCACTTAATTTTTCTTATAAAATTAATGAATTTGAAATAGTATAATATAATACTCACGGTCCGGTTAAAACTCTGCATCTCATTGCTCGGTTTCATTAAAAGTCAGGATAATAGTAACACACTGTATTCTTTAAAATATATATTTTAGCCTATATAATGTCCCACTGCTGGGCACAGGCCTCCCCACATATATGAGAGGGATTGGGCTATAGGCCCCACGCTGGCCCAAAGCGGGTTGGGAACTTCGTATACACCTTTGAATTTCTTTGCGGATGTATGCAGGTTTCCTCACGGTGTTTTCCATCACCGAAAGCTAATGGTAAATATCATCTGATATTCCGTACATAAGTTTCAGAAAAACTCATTGGTACGAGCCAGGATTTGAACCCACGACCTCCGGTTCGAAAGTCAAACGTCTAAACCACTGAGCCACCACCGCTTCCCTGGTATTCTTTACCTATATGCTATTAATAAATATGTGACTTACCTACCCTACGTTATTTATAGCACATTGAGTCAAAGCTTCGATTGGATCGTTCTGAATGGGAACTTCCTATTTGATCCCCATGAAAATTCCCAAATTATTGCATTGTTCACAATTCAGCCAAATTGCAAATTGCTATTTGAGAACGATTTATACAATTATACGCTTATTTTCATTATCACTAGCGTACACCTAATTAAAAGCTTCACCACGCTTCAAACGTCTAAATAGTACCAGTCGTCGAAATGACTATTAATCTACACGTACAGACACGTCTAATAATATGTATACATTTCGGAACGTATGTCAAAGGCATAAGGATCAAAATCGTATACATATTATTAGAGCCGACCGTACATCAAACAATATTAAGATTCCAATGTTACCATGAGCTGCCGCGATGTTGTTAACGCGGACTTATTTTCTATGCATCCCGCTCATACTTATTGTTGTGAGCGGACCTGGATGCTTAGCCAAGTTGCCAATCGCTAACGCTTAATCGTCAATCGTAAACGAAAGGCAGCTAACTGACAGCAGAGCACAGCAGCACAGCTGGGCATTTTCACTTCTAGGGACATCCACTTAGCTTAACTCTCACAAAAAAGTTAACTTCGATGTCAGCATTGTAACGACAATTAAGCATAAAATATAAACAAAAATATGTTTTTATCATTTAATCCAGAAAGAATACGCGTATATGCAATATAAAAACACGAATAAAGTGGATTTACGTAAATATTTCATACTTAATTGTCGTTACAAAGCTGACATCGAAGTTAACTTTTTTGTGAGAGTTAAGCTAATTGGGTGTCCCTAGAAGTGAAAATGCCCAGCTGACAGAGAGGGAAAACTACGATACGCTGTCGTACATAGCGCTGCCAAATTTGCTGTTGGCAACTTGGCTAAGCATCCTGATAGAAAGCAAATACCTCGATATTTTTCTAGCAGGAACGAGAGATTGACAATCAAACATCGACATAACTGTTTATCGATAAGTCTTATAAATAAGTCTGCTGGTCGATAAATAAATAATGTCCCGTAACTTAGATATAAATTAACAGAAAGCAAATCATATTCAAAACGATACATTATTTTTCTTTTCTCTTTGTATTGAGTACTCATCAAAAGAACAACGACTAATAAAATATACTTTTTAGTACAGATGGTGTACTTTTTAGGCTCTAGTGCGAGAAGTGGGTCATTTTACGTCACGTCCAAAACTTCGGAGGGCCATCTGTACTAAAAAACGTCGTACGAGACACGTGCAAAAACGAAATTCGTAACTCCCTATCGGTCGTGTTTTAAAACATCGCCACTCGTTTCGAATTTCATGTTTTTCGCACTTGTGTCGTAATGTACCTACATATTTAATTTTATTAATTATTCGAATCTTCGTTTTTATTCGAATATTTCAGAACAAAAAACCGAATATTCGAATACTGAAACTTTCGAATATTTGTAAGCCGTACGTGTGAGACACGGATATAAGCGGAATGTATATTGTAAAATACAACGTTCACAGAGGTTTCAAACTCATGTTAATGGTAACAGCCTACACCAAGTACGTTTAGTTGCGGTGGGGAATTATTTGCTTCCCGCTAGTAATGTAAATATTGCGTGGGATGCAAGAATTAATGGAGTTGGGAATCATTTGGATTTTATTTATTTAATCTTTATTGCACAAAAAGAAAAAACAATTGTACAAAAGGCAGACTTAATGCTATAAGGCATTCTCTATCAGTCAACCTTCGGGCAAAGCAGAAAATATGTAGGCGGTGAGTTACAAAAAAAAGGGTAAATACTGTAACTTAACTGATATTGAAATATAATATACAGTGTGTTACCATGACCCAGGCTTTTACGAAAATGGGTAATAATACGCATTACTGGCAATCGTTTTCGAGTATTAAGAGTTGACAAATATTTAAATTAACTGAACAATACTTTACAGACAAACGGGTCTTAATCGCGTAAACTTACGTTTAATTATATCCTGACGTTTCGGGCATGACGTTACACCCGTGGTCGCAGGCAGACTGGCGAGAGAATGTATCAACACCTTCGAGCTGCGCGGGTTTTTCGAACTACCCGCACTTGATCTTGATTATTCACTTCTAGGCTAGGGTTGTCACTAGGCCTACACACAACACTCACAACATCCAATGGGTTAAAAATGGATGTTTCACCACGCTTACATTTGTATATCACGGGATTCCACGCAGACGAGATTCCTTGCCCCTCATTTTGATTAAAATACCGGGCGTTTATAAGATCGATTGTAGCTGTGGTAGTTCCTATATTGGGGAAACCAAACGCACCATAGCGGAAAGGGTCAAGGAACATATCACGGCTGTTAAAAAGCGTCAAACGAATAAGTCTGCTGTGGCCGAGCATTTGTTGGAGTCCGGACCTAACCACTGGATTGAGCTCCATAACCCGAAAGTCCTCTCAACCGAGCGTATACATCATAGCCGAAAAGTACGTGAAGCTATTGAAATTAAGAAACATCGGAATTTTAATCAAAATGAGGGGCAAGGAATCTCGTCTGCGTGGAATCCCGTGATATACAAATGTAAGCGTGGTGAAACATCCATTTTTAACCCATTGGATGTTGTGAGTGTTGTGTGTAGGCCTAGTGACAACCCTAGCCTAGAAGTGAATAATCAAGATCAAGTGCGGGTAGTTCGAAAAACCCGCGCAGCTCGAAGGTGTTGATACATTCTCTCGCCAGTCTGCCTGCGACCACGGGTGTAACGTCATGCCCGAAACGTCAGGATATAATTAAACGTAAGTTTACGCGATTAAGACCCGTTTGTCTGTAAAATATGAGTGATAATCGTGAAAGTTTAAATCAATATAACTGAACAATTATTTTAATTTCGTTCGAACGATCAATGTAACGCGTGTACTGCTTAGTTGTGAAACGTTGCGAGTGGCTGCGATCTGTCATTGTCAAGTGCCAATTAACGATTTATTTTGAAGTACATTGCTTCTCAATTAACTTTTCTTAGAAAGTTAATTACTTTTAAAATTAGGATTTTTAAACAAATAATGCACATGGTTTGGCTCAATCCTCGGTTCAAATAAAAGCCTGCATCATGTTAACACACTGTATATACATAAATTACATACATATACATAATAATAACAGATGAAACTTGCAAACAGAGACACTAGGAATCACGTAAAGCTTTTTTAAAAGAAAACTTATTGGGGCACTGTCTAATTTTAACTGGGAGACTATTTCAAAGGCGAGCTGCCTGAACAGAGAAAGAGTTGGACATGTAACCAGTACGGTGCGAAGGTATAGAGAGAGAGGTTGCCAGTAGAGCGAAGTTGTCGAACACAAGAAGTGGATCGTAGTAATGGAAATGTTCAATCAAATTTTAAAACTATTTTTGATCGAGAAAGAGATGGCGGGGCGACCTGGACGCGTTCTATCTGACCGGGCCGAATGAAAGAAAAGAGGGGAGGCCTTTGCCCAGCGGTGGGACACTAAACCAGGCTAATAAAATAATAATAATTTTTGAACATTTCTCAAAAAGTTTGTATATTTGGATCACGTCTTGTAAAGGTGCATTCAGACCAAACGAGCATTCGCTATTCTAACCCTTTACTCTACGAAATTCGATCGTTACACAAAACGTGATTCGTTGATTGGCCATGGACATGCGTCAAAAAATCGCCTATGCGCCGCCTACCATGAGGAATTAGATGGATTGCAATTCATAAATACAGCAAAAGATACTTAACGTATAATAATATAGCTATATAGGTAAGTATATTCTGCTCCAACATTGTCTGCTATTCAAGATTAATGGAATCGAGTTGACATCATTGCAGCGTGCCTTTCATTGGTCAAATGCCTGCCGATCGAAAACCATTTTTTCGGTTTTCCTTATTTTCCCTTTCGCGTTTCCTTTATGTACATTTATCATTTATTTTTCTATAGTACAGTTGTCATGCTGGATGACCCTCTGCTGATATCGTAAATGGACATTATTTTAACGAAATATGAAGTAATCCTTTATAAAAAGTATGTTTAATACACACGCGAGTATATCCCGTTTTCATTTAAACAATGATAGAATCATCATCATCATCATCATGATCAGCCAATTGACGTCCACTGCTGGACATAGGCCTCCCCCAGAGAGTTCCACAAAGATCGGTCGTGAGCTGTCCGCATCCATTGGACACACGCAACCTTTACCAGGTCGTCGCTCCATCTTGTGGGGGGCCTTCCCACGCTGCGCCGTCCAGTGCGTGGTCGCCACTCGAGAACACGCCGACCCCACCGGTCATCGGTCCTCCGGGCAATATGGCCAGCCCACTGCCACTTCAACCTGACGATTCTTCGGGCTATGTCAGTCACTTTCGTTCTTCTACAGATCTCGTCATTCCTGGTGCGATCTCGCAGAGAAACCCCGAGCATTGCCCTCTCCATCGCTCGTTGAGTGACTCTGAGCCTCCTAATGAGTCCCATGATTAAACGTAACACGCGATTAAGACCCGTTGTCATTAAATATGAGTAATAATCGTGAAAGTTTAATTAAATAATCTGTATCAATATCAGCTTCCGTAGCCTAGTTGGTAGTGAGCCTGACTACGAAGCTGGAGGTTCTGGACTCGAATCACGGCGAGGGTATTTTTTGTGTATTTATTTATCCAAATATTTGTTGCTTGGTCGTGCTGTCGATGTATTTAAGTATCTATTATATGTATCGCCGCTTCGTACCCACATCACAAGCCTTAATTAAATAAATAAATAAATATCTTGGGACATCTTACACAAATCGACCTAGTCCCACGGTAAGCTCAATTAAGGCTTATGATGTGGGTACCAGGCGACGATATTGTATAATATACTCGTATAGATACACATAGATACTTAAATACATAGACAGCCATGACCAAGGAACAAATATTTGTGATAAATAAATACACAAATAATGCCCTCGCGGGGATTCGAACCCGGAACCTCCAGCTTTGTAGGCAGGGTCACTGCCGACTAGAATTGAGCGTATCGTGGGACTAAGTCGATTCGTGTAAGATGCCCCAAGATATTTATTTATAAACCAATATTGCCATATCCACATTTCCTACATCTCGCTTAAGAATCTTCAATTTGAGCGCCCCCTTGTTTATAGTAGTGTCGTGTATTTGATCACCTGAGTTTATTCAGTTCTCTGTTATTGGGTCGTTGTGGGACCCGGTTTATGTGTTCGTAAACCTTACAGTATGTACAGTCGAAGAATTGGAACCTTAGGCCACTCGGGAACATTATCAAAATCAAAATCAGTTTATTTTATTGCATGGTCATGAGTTACATAAACGGTGTTAGTTAAATTTTTACCCAGTTATTCATAAACGTCCGCTAACTTAACAAGCCGCTAATAATTGTTTGTCCCTTTCGGTCTTAACAATGTGTCCGTAAGAGCAAAAGAGGCAAACAATACTTAGCGGCTTGTTAAGTTAGCAGACGTTTATGAATAAGGGGGTTAGTGTATAGCACAACATGTCCTGCCCAGAGGCGTACAATATATTTAAATGATGTAGCCTAAATTAAATTAAAATTTACAGGGTGAAATTTAAATCGTGAATCGTAATATGTTTTTCTAACTCTATGAATAACTAACAATTGGATGCCCCACAAGTCACTTAGAAATAGTCATGTTTTTTTTTATTTTTGGTGGCTTTTTTTTATTTTTAAGGTGATTCTAAGAAATCATAACGATTATTTAAGCTATTGAAAACGTCAAATGTAATGAATATTATGTATTTTTTATCGAAATTACTTCAATTTGAAGAGGAAATTTACATTATTCTATTAATTTGTCTTAATAATCCATTTTGATATTCTGAAGCCAAAAAATACAAAAACGCGAGCCCCAAAAAACACAATAAAAAGAACCTGTCATTTTTTGAGTAACTTGTTGGAGATTTAATTGTTAGTGTTTATAAAGCTAGAAAAACATATTACGATACACGATTTAAATTTCACACTGTATGTAGAGAACATTTTTAGAAATTTCTTACTAGCTGTCACTATAACATGGTTCTAGAATAGCAATGTACAAGTTGAAGAACATTCTGAAAATTGCGGGAATTTTTTGGCCGATTTTCATTTGCCAACCAACGTTTCGCCGACCTTTTACTTTGACAACTAAAGATGCATTCAGACCAAACGAGCATTCGCTATTCTATCGCCCCACTCAACGAAATTCGATCGTTACGCAAAACGTGATTCGTTGATTTTGTAGAGCGGGGGATAGAATACCAAATTTTTGTATGACAACGTTTCACTTGGCAGAATTATTGTAAAGCAGATTATTATAACGCAACTAAACTTTTGGCAGACATATTTTTATCATTTGTCAAACGGTTCACTTGACCGAACAACTCATGGACGAATAACGTTTCGCTGATGCAACAGTTGCCTTGCCATACATTTGGCAAGTTACAAATAAGCCTACCCATACTTACTTTTTTCTTTGGCAATCACTGAAAAACACAACCAAAAAACCATTTTCACTTTTTCATTATATTTTTTAACAAAAATCTCAAAACCAACTAAACTTTGAAATTGGTAGCAATGCATGTCAATATTTTTTCTTCAGAATATGTAGACCTAAAATCAAAAATACTGTTATCAAGGTATTTTTTTTTTAGTCAGAAGGAAAAAATTACCGAGCGAGCGAAGCGAGTGAGGAAAGCCTTCCAGTGCAGACCCGACTTGGCCGGGTTAGGTTAGGTCAGGCGGGAGCGAAGCATAGCGAGCCTGACCTTCGAGGTTATACTTAGATATGCTAGTATTCATATTGTACAAGAAAATATTACAAAAACAGAAAAAGGAAGCATTTCAAAAAAAGATAATTACCAGTATAAAAATTTCCCAAGTGAAACTTGCATCCTTGTAAATAAAAGTTAGTTTTAAGGAATTTTTGCTATACCCTACCAGGGTCCATGTACGTATTGTATAGATATAATTTTACTAAACATTGAATGCAAAATAAAGATCTCTATCTCTATCTATCTCTAAATTCCCTCAAAACTTGATCGTACGTACGACTCAGTAGGTACCGCAGCTTTTTCGAAATCCAATACGCATATTTTTGGTACAAGATCGATTCCATTTTCATTGTCTTATTCTATTAATAGTTATTCAATGAAACATTTGGTATACAAAAACAAAGAAGTGTATTTTACGTCAAGTAAAACATTCGACCACATGAATGTTGGCATTTTGAAAATTTGCTTTGTAAAACACGGAACAAATGTTACTTTAAGTTGGTAACTGTGAGGTTGGCAAATAAAACAAAACATTTTGATAAGTTGGGAAATGAACATTCGGCGAAGTAAAATTTCGCGAAATTGAGTTGGGAAGTGATATTCGGCCATTTAATGTTCGGTGATAAATAAGAGAACCGTTTAAACCATTTACATCTGGAAGCCTTGCGGAGAGGTTAACTAAATTTAGACGGTGCTAAAAGAACAAAATTAAAATGTAAATTTCTTTCCTACTTACTGTAGATACAACGCGGTCCACTAAGACAGGATTTCGGTATTTTAGGTATGTCTGCGTTTTCAATATCCAGGTTCCTTTTAATTTTTTGATTTCTTTAGTCCTCATAATATTGTCCAGTCTGTCTGTGTGTCGCAGCACAACATAATCAATAATTTAAAATCAAATATGTACTCTACCTAAATCAAATTATATGTTAGAATTTGTATTTGCATGATTCAGATGTTACTACTTAGTGCGATTATTTTTAGATCTATTAAATGCTTTATTTTATTTATTTAATGATACAGGTGAATGTAGAAAACGAAAAAATCTAAACAAATATGGCTTACTTTCAATAGCATTAGTTGTCTTTGACAAATATCGTGAAACACGTTCGTAGATTTAATTTTACGTTAATACTAATAATTTTAACTAAAAATGTATGTGAACTTAAGGTTTTAGCCCCTTATTCATAAACAATTGTTAACTTAACAAGCCGCTTATAATTGTTTATCCCTTTCGGTCTTAACAATGTGTCCATAAGAGCAAAAGAGACAAACAATTATTAGCGGCTTGTTAAGATAACAAACGTTTATGAATAAGGGGGTAAGGTTTTAAGATGGTGATTTATTTTATATCTGAGTACGAAGACAAATATTAATACCTATTTTTGACATTCATTATTTCCTTATTTGTTTTTTGTATATGTAGTTTTGTTGCTTATTATAATTACATACATTTGTCTAGAAAATGCTATTTGAATTAAACATTTATCGTTTTGCCTAGATTTGTTTGTTTTATAATTTGTAATTAATTACTTTTTATTTTTTTAGGGTTCCGTAGCCAAAATGGCAAAAACGGAACCCTTATAGATTCGTCATGTCCGTCTGTCCGTCTGTCCGTCTATTACAGCCGATTTACTCGGAAACTATAAATGCTACAGTAACGAAATTTGGTAAGGATATGTGTTGTATAAACTGCTATAGGATTATGATACTAAATTGTAAAAAAAACCATTGGGGTGGGGGCCCTCCATACATGTAACTGAGGGATAAAAACAATTTTTTAGTTGTATATAAGCGTGTGGGGTATTAATAGAAAGGTCTTTGAAAATGATATGAAGGTTTACAAATCTCATTTTTATTTAAGCAAATCGTTTTCGAGATATCAGCTCTCAAAGTCTGAAAAATGTGTCCCCCCCCTCTATTTTTTAAACTACACTATATAAAATTCTAAAAAAAATATATGTTATGCACATTAATAAACTCTATCAACGACTTTTGGTTTGATTAAATTATCTCCTATAGTTTTTGAGGTAGGTTGATTTAACTGTTTTTGTTGTTTTTTTAATAATAAATTGAATAATGGTACGGAACCCTTCGTGCGCGAGTACGACTCGCACTTGGCCAGTTTTTTCAGTAATAAGAATATGATAGATACATTCATATCTCTGACGGTGTTTTTATTGATTTCCGTTAAATTATAGGGAAGGTAATATAGGTCAAAAATAATCAATTTCTCTAAGAAACTAGTGCCTTAATTCTTACAGTTATTGAGTTATTAAAAGAATAAGTTTAATGACTGAACAAGTGTATTGCAACCTTTATTACATCCTAATGTATTTTTTTTTTGTTTTCTATGATAATATTGGCTACGGATGCCGCCATTAGTGAACCGAGTGACATCTAAATTCGCGTCAAGATTGCAAAGTCAACGTTTTATCTAAAACAAACCTACGGATAACGGATTGCTTTATTTTCCGTGCCTAACGGCCCTTCCTGTTTCTAACTTTTTTGATGAAACCCCCGCAAAAACTGCCTGATTGTTAGGGAAAGTTTTTTGGAGTGACTTTGCTGTTTTATTCGAATTTTCGCGATTAACTTCTGAGTGGGATGGATCGTCATTATGCGACTTTATGGGAATAAAAATTGTGAAATATGATTTGTCTTAACTTTGGGAATAAAGGCTGCGAAACCTTTGATACCCGGAAACAACAGAAAAGTATTGTTTTTGCAAAGAAGCAGCATAACTAGGTACACTCGCGATTAACGAATACGGGCTTTAGTAACGACAATTTTAATGTTTTTTTTTATTTATTTATAAACTTAGGGAAATTCCAATACAACCTGATTTAAAAATAGATTTGACCTACACTACGTATATAAATGTTTTGATAAAATATTTGAAATATTATAATATCGAGTATGTATGTATCATGAACATGAATGAGTTAAAATTGATGCTGCCCAAAGCTCAACTACAATAGTTGTACAATTAATTTGAATTAATTACATATATATACTATACATATATAACCATACTTGCGGCCTTTGGCGACAGTACCCGTAATCAAGAATATTATCCCAAGTCAATCAGTAAATCATGTAAAAGACAAAATTCACCGCCACTACCTTCCGAAACGATCAACTATATATAGCACTTGCAATCAAAAACCATTTCATCCGAGACCCACGGTTATACTCGAGCTTTAAAAATATGAGCGTGATTTGATGAATGATTCAACTATTTTCTGTCTGTCTGGTCACCTGAGTGACGCTGGTTTTATGCAAAATGATTAAACTATGCAAACATACATTTTTCTGATGTCAATAAGCCCGTTTCTTAAAAGGCCACCTACAAAAGTACAAACTTGAACTAGGGACATGCATTTTTGCGTAGTTTAACCGTTTTTTTTTATTCATCATCATCATCATCACTTAAGCCATTTATCGTCCACTGCTGAGCATTCTAGTACACCAATCATCTCGGTCCTGACCCAATCTAACCCAGAAGTGTCCCGCAATCTTACGAATGTCGTCGACCCAACGAGCCAACGTCGCCCAGGGGCTCTTTCATCCGAAATAGGCCACCAATCCGTGAGAACTTTAGTCACCCTGCCATCACTCTGCCTGGCAACTTGTCCTGCCCAGTACCATTTGAGTTACCTCCTACGTCTCGTACCTTGGTGCGACTTCTGATTTCGACGTTTTTTTTTTATTACCCAGGGGAATCCATTATGGATACCACCCGGTCCGGTCAGGTATGTCCGACTCGCTCGGTCTAAACCCCTGGGGTGTTCCACCGCTCGCTCTATATCCGGGGCTTCGGGAACGCTGCTGCACACCTCCGAGAACCCCGTGAGTGCCTAGTTTCACCTAGTTTAAGTAGCAAAATCCCGCGTGAGTCTGGTGACCATAACCATGGCAATAACAGACTGAAAAAAGTTGATTCACCCTGATACTGTATGGACTATATTTTAACGGTCTAAACTTCTAAAAAAAATTTTGACGCACGGCCGGGTTCCAATCCTTACTTGGCAGATATTCCATTCATTCGCACGAAGCGCTTCGCGTCTTCTTTCCTTATGCGTACTGCCAAGGAGTGGAATTCCCTGCCGGCGTCTATATTTCCGAGATCATACCTATAACCCGTCAACCTTTAACTCAAGGGTGAATAGGCACCTTCTGGGCAAACTCAGTCCATCGTAGGCCGCGTTTCTGCCCTTGACTAGTATGTGACCATGAGTAAGCCCATTTCAAATTTAAAAAAAAGTTTTCGTTTCCATATTAATAGTTAGGTAATATAGAAACGAAAACGTTAAATTTCAAACCAAAAAATATAAAATGTGGTTAAAAAAATATTGTAACTCCTTTTCAAAATTCGAACATGTCAACGAGTATATTTAATGAAAAGCTATCCATCAATGCTATTCATTGGAAACCCTATTTTGTTACGGTTCTGGCATTAGAATTATTCGACAATGAACCTTAATACCTCTACTTAAGGTTTTAGAAAATAAGGTCTGTGCGGGTGAGGTGAAATTTGAGAGATATTGATAGAAATAATATTGTGTCACCGAAGAGCAATGGAATGGAAACTTTCTACAGGGTATAACGAAAATAGTGGTGTGCCTTACTGCACGAGATATATTATGAATTAAATTCTTTGAAGGGAACACGGAAAGATCTTACCTAAAGGCCGGGTCAGTGGTTAAAAGAATAATGCAATATTTTTTTATTTTTTAACTGTACAATTTATACAGGGTGGGAAGGGACGACGTCTCTTACTTCTACCGAGTCTACCAACCATTGCGATGAATTTTCAGTATAGTGCCAACATAGAAATGTCTTTAAAAAAATGTACCTCTCCTGCAAAGTGAGTGATTAGTTAGAGTTCAATAGTATGGAAAAGTCAATTTTCCATGTACGCTTTCGATATTGGTCCCATACTAAAAGTTCATCGTAATGGTTGGTAGACTCGGTCGGTAGCGGGAAGGATCGTCGTCCCTTTCCACCCTGTATATATACCCTGTATATAACTAATCTAACTAACATAACCTATATCTATGATTGGCCCTTCTGGCATTGTACCGAGGATGCTGGTGGCATTTCCTCGCTGTATCGCAATACTGATGCGTTTATTATTATGCATCTAAGATATAGGTTAGGTTAGTTAGGGTAGTTAAATTTAATTGAAATAGATAAATAAATAAAAAATCCGGTATTTACATAAAAATATCTGAACTGTTGAGCTCAGTATCGTTTGTGATATCCAAAAATGGTCAAATCAGCTACACCTTCACCCTACATCATATCAGCGGAAAGACATCCACTGCTGAACATAGGCCTCCCCCAAATATTGCCACAATGACCGGTCCTATGCCACCCGTATCCAGCGGACTCCTGCGACCTTCACCAGGTCATCAGTCCACCTTGTGGGGGGCCTACCCACGCTGCGCCTTCCGGTACGTGGCCGCCACTCGAGAACCTTCCCGCCTCGACGGCCAACGGTTCTACGCGCAATGTGCCCCGCCCACTGCCACTTCAGTTTAGCTATTTGGAGAGCTATTTCGGTTACTTTGGTTCTGGTGCGGATGATCTCATTTTTAATCCGATCTCGCTGAGCGACTCCTAGCATAGCCCTCTCCAATGCCCTTTGGGTGACTCTGAGCCTTCTTATGAGGCCCATTGTAAGCGACCACATTTCCGTACCGTATGTCATCACTGGCAACACACACTGATGATCAAAGACTTTCGTCTTCAAACTAGGTAGTTCAAACACTGCGGAATATTGGACGAAAATAATAATGTGTCGTAGCTTCCCGAACGCTGCCCAACCGAGTCGGATTCGACGATTGACGTCTTTCTCGAAGTTGGACCTAGCTAACTGGATAGTTTGTAATAGGTATATATAGTCCTCTACAACTTCGAGTTTAAAGTCTCCGATTGTTACGGGAGTTGGTGCTACATGGGAATTTGACATTATTTTCGTGTTATCCATGTTCATCCTAAGACCAACTCGCTCGGAGGCTCTATTGGGGTCAGTCTAGCCTACATAATCTATATAAATAATCTCGACTGAGCAACTTTTACGAAGGAAAAACTACGAAATCGAAATAAAAAATACTGTTTCGTGCAAACACCATTTCAATATTTTGTAAGGCAGAGATTTTTTGAGGTGGCCCTATAATAAAATTTGCTCAGTAAGACATACCATTGGTTAGGGTTTCAGTGGCTGGCAAAACCTACAAATGATGCAAGTGCAAGGAAGGCAAGTAAATACTTACCGTCGCAGCCTCAATACCTAGTACCTCGCTCCACACCTACTCGTATACGCGAGACGTTTCAATTTGTGTCGTATCAGAGTACGAATGTTAGGATGTGACAAAAAATGGTCGTTAATACTTACTTACACCTACAGCGATCAATTCATGAAAATGTAGCCTTTCTCGCATGTTGCGATTTACGAAGTTACCCCCTAATTGATAAAGATAAGGGACTCCTATCTTAGCAAGCCGATAAGTATTGTTTGTTATTTTTGGTCGTATCAATATGTCTATATGACCCAAAGGCAGTTAGTAGACGTTTATTAATAAGATTAGACGTCATGTTTGGAACTAGGCTTTCGGTTTATGTACACAGAAGATAATAGTCTCGGCCAAAAGTCTTGAGCACCCCAACGTTGGAACACATACTGTTTTTTTACCTACGTACGTACAGCAACTTAGTCAAATAAGTTACTCTTATATTAGTCAAATAAAAACGCTGACAAAGTGGTAGAATAAAATGTAGTTTTTTTTTTGGAAACCTTCCCTAGTAGTAAGGTGAGGATGATTTTTTTATTTTGCTGTAATCTTATAGTGTAGGGTATCATCAAAAAAATTTTTTTTTCAAAAAGAATAGGGGTCTGAAAAAAAATGTTTTTTCTTAATTCCGTTAACCGCTCCAGAATAAAAAAAACCGGCCAAGTGCGAGTCGGACTCGCGCGCAAAGGGTTCCGTACCATTATCAATTTATTATTAAAAAAATACAGTTAAATCAACCTACCTCAAAAACTATAGGAGATAATTTTATCAAACCAAAAATCGTTGATAGAGTTTATTAATGTGCATAACATATATTTTTTTCAGAATTTTATATCGCGTAGTTTAAAAAATAGAGGGGGGGGGGACACATTTTTCAGACTTTGAGACCTGATATCTCGAAAACGATTTGCTTAAATAAAAATGTGATGGATAAACCTTCATATCATTTTCAAAGACCTTTCTATGAATACCCCACACGCTTATGTACAACTAAAAAAAAAATTCTATCCCTCAGTTACATGTATGGAGGGCCCCCACCCCAATGGTTTTTTTTACAATTTAGTATCACATTCCTGTAGCGGTTTATACAACACATATCCTTACCAAATTTCGTTACTGTAGCATTTATAGTTTCCGAGTAAATTGGCTGTGACAGACGGACAGACGGACAGACGGACATGACGAATCTATACGGGTTCCGTTTTTGCCATTTTGGCTACGGAACCCTAAAAAATGGTGTCACCCTCGCTAACTTTTGATCCGTGGGTCCAAAAACTAGTGTTATGACAAAAATCATGAATGAAATGCTTAAGTATAGATGAATACTTTAATTTAAAATAAAACGATTTCGAACATAATCGGCCCAGCCGGTTTCGAATACCTAAATATGAACCCTATCCTGAGAGTGCCCGACATGCTTTTGGCCGGTTTTATATTTATATTATGTGTGATCACGAATATATATTTTGATTTTGAGTTTGAAAACCGCCGCATCAAACACCACTCGCATTTTCGTCCTTCTCCTATCGTGAGCGTGCCCCATGCTTTTGGCCGGTTTTTACATTCATATTTTGCGTGATCACGAATAAATGTTTTGATTTTGAGTTTGAAAACCGCCGCATCAAAAACCACTCGCATTTTCGTCCTTCCCCGTACACTTAGTGCACGAGCCACACTTGTATCTCTGTTTCGTATTGCCTGTTTGTTTTAGCGAAATAGATCGACGTTTAAATTCGTGTTGACTGTACACGATATTAGATTGAGTGTGGGTTCAGGTGTTGCAATCGAAATGTGTTAGGAGTTTGTGCGAAATTTGAAATCAATTTCGGAATTTTGGATAATGGCAGACCATTCTGTATTTGGTTAGTCAGACGTGGTTTCCTTTGTCATTGACTAATACGCGAATCAAATAGGCACCTACTACCCAAGTGTCCATTTGATTCTAAATAACCTCTAAAGTCCCAATGTACAATTAAATGTACTCTACACTTCAACGGAATTTCAAATATTTCGTGGGCCTTACGAGGATCACTATATCGTTTTTTTTTTACAAAGTGTCCATGAGGAAAGGAAACATTTTAAGAGCATATTCCTGAGGCTAAAAGAAGTAAGAAATGATATTTCTTTTTGTTTTTTTTTTGTATTAGGTACGAATGTCTCATAAAACTATCGCAAAAAATGCACCATTAGGTTTTTTGTCAATTAGGTGTGACAAGACTAAAACAACACAGTGACAAAAAACAAATACAAACTGACATGGACATAATAATATCCTTTTACAAAATTATTTTTGAAGTAAATTTTATTATTGGTAATTTTTGGAGGGGGGAACAAGGAACTAGGAAACCCTTTTTTCCCCACTTTCGTGCAGGTATTATCAGTTGAAAATGCAGTTGTATCTTTCTTAGTTGTATCAGAGCTCAAAGTCGTACAAAGTGACAGCAATAATTTTTCTAAGCTTTTGCTAGAAAAACAAAGTACTAATCGTAAGTGAAAAGTGGAGCCCAAATCGCGGCGGCAACGAACAGGATGCTTAGCCAAGTTGCCAATCGCTAACGCTTAGTAGCGTATCGTAGTTTTCCCACTCTGTCACTCTTTCGTATTAGTGCGACAAAGACAGGTGCTGCCTTTCGTTTACGATTGACGACTAAGCGTTAGCGCTTGGCAACTTGACTGAGCACCCAGGAGACCAGGAGTAACCTATCAGTTACCGCCGCCTTACTGGCCCGCTAGATGCTTCTTCACGCTTCGTTTAAAGGGTCCCAACTTATACCTATGCACCCATTTCGCAGCTCCCATTTCCCCTTAATACGGCACATACAGTATTTGTTCGGAAATCGTCATTTTGTATACCTAGCATAAAACTTTAGCTGCGCACTGAATTTAAATTCCAATTTTATAAATAATCTAGATTTATTCACTAAACCAGCTTAAATCTCGAACATTCGAGAGCCATTCACCAATTATATTGGCGTCCAATCGGCCATCGGATTGGATGGGATAGCAGTTAGACATCCAATTGTCCCATGTGCAAACCTGGGCATAAACGGGTTATAACATAATATCCAGTTTGGGTTAGTGATGGGACATAATGACTCGAGTTTGGGTCTCGGGATCCATACCTGGGATAACTCGGGGCATTTATACGAAAGTGATGTAGCAAAATATTTTATCGACTAAAAATATATCGATGTTACTGTGAATGACAACATCAAAATGTTATTCGGCATAAATAAATATTAGGTACTTACTCTTCAATTAAAACAAAAAATAAATTTAAACGTGTTTATTTTAAAATAGTTTTCAAAATATAAAATTAATATTAAAATATCAATATTTAAATTGTAATTTTGATTAAAATGACATCTGCATGCTAGTTTTTACTACCTATCTGAAGAGGCCCGATATCAGATATGACATCAAACCTCTGTACTGTAATCGAGAATGTTCAGAACATCTTTTATTAATATAATTATATCGACATCTTTTTAATCGATATCAAATCTCTATAACTTGCCCCCAGTTATCCCAGGTATGGATATTACCCAAAATACATTAAATCAGGATGGTTTTCCTACTACTTTCACCAGGTCATCAGTACACCTTGTGTATCAGTACGCCTTCCGGGACGGCCTTCCTGGCCATCGGTTCTACGTACAATCTCACCCACCACTGCCACTTCAGTTATTAGTAATTTGGAGATTAATGTCAGTTACTTTGGTTCTACTCTTCTACTGCAGATGGCCTCATCTCCAATACGATCTCGCAGAGAGACTCCTCTGCTAGCATAGCCCTCTCCGTTTGAGTGACTTTGAGCCTTCTTATGAGGCCGATTGTAAGCGACCACGTTTCAGTACCGTATGTCATCACTGGCAACACACACTGATCAAAAATTTTCGTCGTCGAGTACTGTGGAATTTCGGACGAAAATATGTTTCATAGAATTAGACTTGTATTTGTTTATACTTAGAGTAAGATTACGTATGTGAAGGGGTGAAGCATAAACTCATGAATAATATCATGAGTTTATGCTTCACCCCGTATAACAGGCTTTACGAAAATAATCACATAGAACTCTGATTAATAACCCATAGAGGAGAACCAAGTGACAGGTAAAGCTCTTCTCTTGTGCTCTCAACGGATACGAAAAGATAATTAAATATACATTTTAGTACAGATGATGCCTCTTTTACGCGCTATTGCGAGAAATGGCTCATTTCACGTCAGGTCAAAAACTTCGGAGGGCCATTCCTGGCCTTGGCAAGCTCCCTTCGGTCGTGTTTTAATCTATCGCCACTCGTTTCAAATTTCATCTTTTTCGTACTTGTATCGTAATGTACTATTTTATTTTATTTTTCAATAAAATCTCAAATTCGTGTAAAAGTATTTGTTTTTAATATAAGGCGTGGAAATGAATCGATGTAGCATACAAATAAGACAGCAGTATATTTCCTAAAAAACTTAACTGAAGGGTTTTTAAATAAGAATGATGAAAATAGGCATTTTTTTTAATAACTTCAATAAAGGAGGAGGTTTACGATTCGACGAATTATTTTTTTTATTACACTATTGTCTTTATTTTTTTTAAATCTCGAAACTCGAACGTTCCCATCCCTACCCCGAACGATCGGGAATGGGCCAGTAATCCGGTATTGCGTATTTATCGGTTTTGTGCGTTCATGTTCTGTATTAGCGTTCACACCTGCGGCGTGAGGCGTACATTAGTTCTTACTAGATTAGTGTGCCTATCCAGCAAGCCTAGCACTTGATTGGTGCGACAGTATGTCGCGGTGAGACAGATTTCCCGTCTTTTACAAACTGTACTAACAAAAGAGGGACGGATAGTCTATCTCGCCGCGACATATTGTCGCATCAATCATGTGCTAAGCCTACAGCAAGCCTAATCAAGGTGCCATTCTACAATCGTATACGATATTTGTCAGCCTCCGTAGCCTAGTTGGTAGTGACCATGCCTACGAAGCTGGAGGTTCCGGGTTCGAAACCCGGCGAGGGCATTATTTGTGTATTTATTTATCACAAATATTTGTTCCTTGGTCATGGCTGTCTATATATTTAAGTATCTATATGTATACATCTATTTTATACAGTGTGTAAATCTCCAATCAATTAAACCAGGCATGGGATTAATTAGCGTAATATAATCATGGATTACAAGGTTTTTTTAAAGTTACTCTTAATAACGACCCCACAGATTTTTTTTAAGATTATCGGAGCATCAATGTAGTTACGAACATTTGTTAATGTTGATATGACAGTTATGTCATCTGCTTTTGAAATTAGCTGTCAACGAGTGTTTAACTCACGTCTACATTGCGCGCCGAATTATTTTATATGGAAAATTTAGTTGCTCTAATTTTAAGTAAAAGTTATTTGAATGTACTTATTATGTCGTAAACTAACACCCGTTGAGAGCTTCGCCCGTATTAGACTTACATCACTAGCCTTAATTGAGCTTACCGTGGGACTAAGTTGATTTGATGGCCCAAGATATTGTTTTTTGTAAGCGATTAGACACGAGACCATAATATTATACTATTACTTATCGCTTATCGTTAACGATTGCAAAATGGCACCTTGGTCCAGGCCAAGAAAATGACTGTGAGGCCTGCCTCACAGTCATTTTCATTATAACAAAAACGTTATTGTTAAGATATTTATGAGCTTACGGTCCTCCTACATTAGGGTGCTTCTTATTTTTGCAATTTTGTGGGATGTTTGAACCATTAAAGGAGCTCTTTGCTGTCCCGATTGCAATTTTCTATGGGGCACCCTCTCATTTTGTTATTTGATAAGTACCGAGGTACAAAGTTCAAGAAAGGCAAAATGATTAGTCGTTTTTCTATTACTTCGGTAGCGATCCCTAATTTTTGTTTATAATATTTGAAAAAAAAAAAGACAAATATGATTTACTTATCAAATAACAAAATGAAAGGGTGCCCCATAGAAAATGGCAATCGGGGCAAAGAACTCCTTTATTGGTTCAACATCCTACAAAATTGCAAAAATAAGAAGCACCCTATCCTATATCCAAAATGGCTGACTTCAAAGCTCTGAAATAAATTCCCCTATATCCTAAGCTCAAGCTCGAAAGTTTCCAAATCTGTTAGGTTTCGAAGTTGCTTGGAGAGCTATATGTTTTGCATACGAAATGCATAATATTGCATAATACGCTCGTAAAGAGTCTATGAGGCTGAGGATGCAGCCTAGTTGTCCTCTGTTACACCGTAACGTAATAACGTGAAATATTCCAAAGTTTATAGCTTATTATTTCGATTCGAGGAAAAGTGTTTATCTCACAGATGTCATATATACCATAGATCAAGCAAACGTATCTACTTAGCGCGTCAAATGAACTCAGAAAAATCTACTGAGTTGTCCGTCTTTAACCGCAGCTTGCAGCTTTCGGGCGTCAAATTTTGTAAGTTGAAGCGAACAAAAACATGAATAATGCCTCCTTAAGTAATATTAATTGCAACAACACAAAAAAATATGAATACTCAAGGGCCTGAAACATATTTAAAATCATAGCCAAGTAACAACTTCAGTTCAAAATCTGACACGCTCGGCCGCCATACAAATGAATGAACTTGTTTGCTTATCTCATTATTAGCGATCGGAACTTTGGGTGCAAAACTTTAACAAAACTTGTCAAATTGGACATGAAACATGAAAAAGCACATACCGATAAAATACATATCTACACACCCAAGCATGGCAAGCATTGTAATTTCAAGACTCCATGACAGGCAATAAGATCGGATACATTTTTTTCAATCGTATCGTATGTTGCTTGTTTTTTCCTAAACATTTTCGCGAATGTACCTACAAACATCCAAATGTACAAATCAGGTTGTAATAAGTGAAATATGTAATACTCTTTCCCCGCGACATCTTTTTACGTACAAGATTGTGTGAAGTTGCACAAGATATTTTTTTTTTAGTACAGATGGTGACTTTTTTAGGCTCTAATGCGAGAAGTGGGTCACTTTACGTCAGGTCCAAAACTTCGGAGGGCCATCTGTACTAAAAAACATCGTACGAGACACGTGCAAAAACGAAATTCGTTACTCGTCTCGATTTAAAACACTCTCTATCGGTCGTGTTTTAAAACATCGCCACTCGTTTCGAATTTCATGTTTTTCGCACTTGTGTCGAAGAAGGCTGTTTTGAAATTACGGTGTAACCGCCATCCGTTTCAAATTTGCGAGGCGGCCTAAATATCCAGTAGGGGGAAGTGGGGGAAACGAGCCCCGTCCTTAAGTTATTATCGCCTAGATCATCGTTATGGGGGCATTTTTACCGTACCTACCCTGAGAAGAAAGTTTATGGTATATCGTTAGGGACTTGTAATGTGGGTTTTACAAGGTAAGTTCGCGTAATTTTATGCAGGTTGTAATTTTTTTTATTGAATAATACAAACACATTACATAATCAAATTACAAGACCCATCGTTGGCTAAGACCTTAAAGAATTCTGTTTGGTTAGCGTTACTCGATTGTTGTGTGGACGACTGATACACATAAAATATAAATATGCCTTTCCTCATCATCAGCCTATGATAGTCCACTGCTGGATGTAGGCCTCTCCTATTAAATATGCGTATAAACGCATTAGGAGGAAAATACCCATAATCGCCACGCTGGGCAAGCGGATTGGCGATCGCAGTAATGTGTCCAGTATGATGACGCTGCTGTCCATCATAATATTTTATCAAATAATGGTCAGTGACACTTCGATCTCTTAGTCGACTCTTACGACACCCGCAGGAGGAGTTGGGGTGGTGACAAATGTATTCTTATTGCCGTCACCTACCTTATAGCTTTACCTTATCTTAAATATATCTTTTCTTATCTTATCTTGTAACCAATATACAGATCATCTAAGCCTGCTGTTAGAGAGGTGTTATCTTAAGGTGCATTCAGATCAAACGAGCATTCGCTATTCTATCCCCCACTCTACGAAATCAACGAATCACGTTTTGTAACGATCGAAATTCGTAGAGTGGGGGATAGAATCACAATAGAATAGCGAATGCTCGTTTGGTCTGAATGCACCTTTAGTGACCAGTAGGTAAGCTTATCCTAAATCCTAAGTAGGTATTTAATAGATAGAAACGTGTATACAGGGTGACACACAGTGAAAGTTGCTCACCGTGACCGTGACCAGCCCTTAGTACCCCGTTCACTCTTGCTCCACTTAATCTATCTATTATATATATGTATATAAGGTGTTTTCAAATTAGTCACGGATACATTAGGGTATGCATGTGTTCATGATAACGGACAACTTTCCTTATGACACTCATATCGAAATCTTGAAAAAAAAATCGCCTTTTCATACAAAGTGGTTTCATCGGGTGATCAACATTTCATAGAAAGTGATTTAATTTTTTCGATTTTTCGATATTAGCCTCATAAGTAAAATGATTCCTTATCATAAACACATGCATACCCTAAGGTATCCGTAACTAATTTGAAAACACCCTATATACAGGGTGATATCTGGGTCGTGGAGCAAGAGTGAACATGGTACTAAGGGATGGTCACGAGCAACTTTCACTATGGAGCCAACCGAGGCCTACGTCCAGCAGTGGACTGAGATAGGCTAATGATGTGATGTGATTTATTTATTTATTTATCCAGCGACGTGGGTGTGGCAGGCCTAGGCGTAGGTGGCGGGACGACCTGGACGCATTTCTTAACGACTGGCCACAAATTGCTCACGACCGGGATGAGTGGAAATCCATAGGGGAGGCCTTTGCCCAGCAGTGGGACACCTTACAGGCTACATAATAATAAAAAAAAAATTATCCAGTTATTTCGAGATAATGATGCGCATTACCCATCCAATTCGTTCTATTGAAAAGGCAAGTTTCAATAGAGCTCTAGTTATGAAGAGTTCGCAACTCCGCAATATTCGATATTAGTTTCATTGCAATCCAAAGTTGAGTTTCGCGGCTCATTCTAGATATTTCATACAATACTAACAGAGTCTAGGGTAGGTATGCTAGAAAGACTTTTATTAAATTATAGTGAAGATATTGTAGGTACTTTATATATACCTAATAATTATATAGTAGTACATTACACTTTTGTATTCGTATATATTATGTGTGAAACTTTCAGTATGGGACCAACATCGAAATATTAAAAAAAAATTAACCCCTCATTCAAAGTGAGTGATTAGTTAGAGTTCAATAGTATGGAAAAGTCAATTTTCCATGTGCGCTTTCGATATTGGTCCCATACTGAAAGTTCATCGTAATGGTAGGTAGACTCGATCGGTAGCGGGAAGGAACGTCGTCCCTTTCCACCCTGTATATGTACTTAGTTTAGGATGTCACATATCTCAATAATGCTTTTTAGTACGTCAATATCGGCTTTAACAGTCAAATATACAAAAAAAAACAATAAAAAAATTAAAAAAATGTCTGTCTTAACCAGATCCGGGTTAAGTACCTAACTAGTTGTTAGTGGAGTTAAAACATTGAAAACTGATCACGACTCCGAAGTCACCCTGTATTTAAAAATCATTGACAAATTATTATTTTACTATTCTACATTACTATTATGAAGTTACCCTATACAAATACCACAATATAGATACGCAGATAGATATTAATGCCGACTTAGTCCCCACTAATACGTTCTGAAATAAAACGTCTTAGAGATAGATTAAGAATCCATTAATTACAGTGTCACCTCACACGTATTTTATGCGAAAATCTCGCCTTACACCTCAGTGTGGAGCTAGTAAATTAGCGTTTGAAGGTCGTTGAACTCATTACTATTTATTATCATTTGTCAGCCTCCGTAGCCTAGTCGGTAGTGACCCTGCCTACAAAGCTGGAGGTTCCGGGTTCGAATCCCGGAGAGGGCATTATATTTGTGTATTTATTTATCACAAATATTTGTTCCTTGGTCATGGCTGTCTATGTATTTAAGTATTTGTATGTATCTATCTATTATATATATCGTCGCTTGGTACCCACAATCCACATCACAAGCCTTAATTGAGCTTACCGTGGGACTAGGTGATTTGTGTAAGATGTCCCAGATATTTATTTATTTATTTATTACTAGAACCGGTTTGGAAACTGAAGATATATGTAGCAGTACCATGAGTTTTCAAGTAACGGATACGTTAGGTTTTGTTCGATAAATACCTAAAGCAGTACATCGCGCTCGCTCCAATAAAAAGTGTAAGTGCAATATAATGCTTTACGTATCGAATAAAATATAACGTAAAAATTACTTGACAACTCATGGTACGGCTACTGGCAGAATGGCATGGCACGCTCATACGTAAAGAAAGAAGGAAAATGTAATAGTACATTGTGCATCAAGGGAAATAAGTACGGAATTACTAATGAGAGTGTTAAAAGCCCGACGCCGTTAGACGGAAGGCTTTTATGACTCGAGTTAGTATTCCGCTTACCGACTGTGATGCATACAATGTTTTTCATCACACTTGCCGACAAAAAAAATGTTTTAAGATATAATAATTATTAAATGACGTACTGACATTTCTATTACTCCCTAGGGAATTTCACTTTTCTATTACTCCCTAGGCACGCAAGCAATGGCGCGCTTAAATAGCAAGTGTGATGAAAAATTATTTATTGCCACCAAAGAACGAAAAGAAAAAAAGAACAAAAGTAGGTATTGGAAGGAATATTATAAGGAATATTCTAAAAACAAATTTATTTTAGGTTAATGCTCCCGGTGTCAGCAAAATGCTAAAACTGTCATCTTAGGAGACACTTCAGCGCTGTTTTTAGCCGCTTCAACTTGTTTGTTAAATACCTAAGATTTTAAGCCCCCCATTCATTGCCGTCATGGACGTTTCTCTCAAGTCCATTTCAGTTACAAGGTGTTCACGTTCTCGACTCTCGGATAAATTGAGTAAAATACATACAAAAAAACCTTTTTTAGTACAGATGGTGCCTTTTTGCGCGCTAGTGCGAGAAGTGGCTCATTTTAAGTCAGGTCGAAAACTTCGGAGGGCCATCAGTACTAAAAAACGTCGTACGAGACACGAGAAAAAACGAAATTCGTAACTTGTTTATCGACACTTGTTTTGAATTTCATGTTTTTCGCACTTGTATCGTAATGTACTATTTTGAAGTCAGTTATAAACGCTTTTTCCGTGGCTCAATATAAACCATTTACTTACACAACAAGCGACACGGTGAGAAAATTTCATCTGTTCTCAATGTTCGCATTGTTCAAGCATGTATGAAGTTAATTCTGAACATCTATGCCCTTACTACGGATTTTCAATAAAATTACTACTTACTAAATTTCCGCCTACTAACATCTCGGGGTTTATGTGGAACATCAGATTTTATTTCTCGAAGCTGATGTCGGTTGAAGTGGCAGTGGGCGGGGCACATTGCGCGTAGAACCGATGGCCGTTGGGGCGGGAAGGTTCTCGAGTGGCGGCCACGTGCCGGAAGGCGCAGCGTGGGTAGGCCCCCCACAAGGTGGACTGATGACCTGGTGAAGGTCGCAGGAGTCCGATGGATGCGGGTGGCACAGGACCGGTCATTGTGGCAATCTTTGGGGGAGGCCTATGTTCAGCTGTAGACGTCTTTCGGCTGACATGATGATGATGTCGGTCCCATAGTAAAAGTCCATCAATACGACCTCAGAATTAACCCTCTAAAATTTTAATGGTGAATAAAAAGTCACCCTGTATATCGCCGCGTACCCATAGTAAAGGATGGATTCAAATATGTTTTGTTCAAGTTTTGAGTGGCATTTGTTTGCTAGCACTTTGAAACTTGCACATTGTTTGTCTTGGCATTATCTTAAAACTTATATTTATTGCAAATCAAGAAGAGTGTTTGATATTTTCAACTTACTTAAAAAAAAAGAGTAGTTACTCAATTCGACTTTATATTTTTTTATGCTTGTTACCTTTATTTATTTGAAGCTCATACTTACCGATTGGTCCCAATTTAATTTGGTCCAGTTTTGACTATGGCATCTATGAGAAATCCATATAGTTACGAGTCGGACAAATGGACGAATAACTCAATATTACGCCAACCGATTCGATATTTTTTTAACCGACTTCAAAACAAACCGAGACGAAGCCGTAGCAATAAGTCGAGGTCTGATGGTGGAATCTTGGAGGAATCTGTTGAAGTCAATTTTTTTTCTTTAATTATAGGCACTGGTCTCACTGCGAGCTACAAAGCTATGAACTATGAACTTTATAAACACGAACAAAAGATACGCACTCCCGTGTAAAAAAAAAGAGACACGATGCACAGACGTCACGGTAGTAGCCAAAATTCAAATAAAGTGAAGATCTGCTTTGAACGTTTTTTTTAGCAAGGAGGGTACTTTATACTTGATAGTTTTTGAAAACATAAAATACTTGGCATGTGTCGGAATAAACATCCTTGGTATAAGCTTTCAAAGTTATCATACTGCATGACACTTGGACGCCTTAACTAAAAGTGCAAAATTTACCCGTCCCTTTAAAATTGATTATCTACGTGAGTAGTTTAGTGATAGCCATAATTATTTAAATGGAGGTACATAAGGGTATGTTCTATCATTTTTAATAACATTTTATTATTTTCTCTGCCGTTTTTTTCTTATAATATTTATTTTACGCGAGCCATTAAAACAATCAACGACGATTTCGATTTGAAAGATATTTCGAAGCTTTTAGTTTAGAAACCCTTCGAGTCCCTTAATGATTCATATATCGTGTTGTAGCCTAAAATGTGCTTTATCGTGGGCAAGTAATCATTCTACCGAAGATTGCCGAAGGTCTTGGCGGTAGCCTTTTTACGAAATTGAAATTAATGGACAAATAAGTGTAATTATTTTTATGTTTTGTTTTAATCCTATAGTGTTGGGTATCATTGCATAGGTCTCTTAAAAATAATAAGGGTCTCAAAAGAAAGTTTTTATGTAATGTTAATATTTTCCGAGATAACCGCTCAAAATAAAAATAAATGAGTTCCCCCCTCTAACTTTTGATCCGTGGGTCCAAACAATATGAGAAAAAACATTAATAGTGGGCTTAGAAAACTTTAAAATAAAACTATTTCGAACGTACCTAATCGGCCCTACCGTTTTTTAATAACTATGGAACCCTATACTGAGCATGGACCGACATGCTCTTGGCCGGTATTTTTTGATCTTTGGCTTCAATTAGCTGAAGCTTCTAATGCTTAAAAAATATAGGTATTCACGGTTCTGCGTTCATAGAATATTCTACTTTGCCCGTAGATGATGAGCTGAGATGACGGGGAAGAGGCCGCTGAGGCAAAAGACAAAGATATAAATTATTTTAGGCAACATAATACCCCCAAAATTTCAAGAATAACAAGTAACACTGATTTGCTCAATAGATTTTTGCTGACATCCGATCCATACATAACTGGTTTACAAACTTTACCTCAAAGGGTTCTTTATGTAAAGACTGTATTTCACTTATTACAGATCAAATACAATCTTAATAAAACATTACGTACTGTTTGTTAGACTTTTATTGCGACTTTTGATTTTTAAGCGCTGTTCTATGAACGCGTGACCACTGTGCGATGATACTCGCCTAGCGGTGATAGCTGATAACTGGGCGGGTATCGCCGTGTCTCTTTTATTTACACGGGAGTGCGTATCTTTTGTTCGTGTTTATGGCCGATAGTTCATACTTCATAGCTTATTAGTAGCTCGCGGTGAGACCAGGATGCTTAACCAAGTTGCCAATCGCTAGCGCTTGATAGCGTATCGTAGTTTTCCCTCTCTGTCACTCTTGCATATTAGTGCGACAAAGACAGTTAGCTGCCTTTCGCTAAGCGCTAGCTATTGGTAACTTGGCTAAGCACCCAGGGCCTTAACTTGGCGATTGTTACCTGTAGGAATGTAAAATATCAATAAAAATCAATACACAAACAGAGAGCTCTCAAGAGTGAAAACTTAATACGAAAAGCGAATTAGGGCAGATAAGGAAAATTCCATCAAACCATGGCGTTGAGAAAGCTGTAATCAGCAAGTTTGTGATTGATGATATTGCTTCATTCAGACCGACGAATCGTGATCAATAGCAAATAATTTAGGCTGTGACTAACGAAAATGAGGTAAGACAACCCGTTTTTGGGTGAATATCTGAGAGTTTCAACCGCCTCATTTGGGTGGCATCATTTTTGCCAAACTTTCTATTCGTTACAATGTGCTACTTTGTCATTTGTAGGAGGCACGGTAGGTACCTTACACAATTGACGAAGTATAACATTGAGACGTTTAGAGACTTCGGCAAAAATGATGCCACCAAAATTAGGTAGTTGAAAGGCTCAGATATACACCCTTTTAGAAAATGCCTTGGTAACATTGATTTAAGGTTCCGGGTTCATCATTTGTTTATTTATTTATTACAAATTTGTTCCTTTGTCGTGGTTGTCTATGTATTTAAGTATCTAAATGTATGTATCTATTATTTATGTCGTCGCTTACCAGAATTAGCTGGATTTTTTTAGAGTGTTTTGAGGTAAATGAAGCTGAGTTAGTGGGTATGCGTTATTAAATTTTAGAAAATAAAATAAAAGGGTCACAAAGGGAGAAAGTTTGTACATTTGGATCACGTCTTCGATATCGATAAAAATGGCTGGTAGAGTCATGCTGATCTATCACATTTCCTAAAATG
>JALPQI010016148.1:0-21340 GCA_025490895.1 Thaumatotibia leucotreta | reverse complement strand
CTAAGGACCTGAGTGAACCGTATTCAAATAAAAGTAGTATCTCATAATCTTAGTATTTGTGGCATTTATCTGTTAGAAAATAATCACGAGACTTGCTTGAGACTCTTTAAGAAACGTTTTTCTTTATGTAGCCGCTAATGTGTCCCTCTGCTATAAAGATCCTTAAAACGTTATTTTATGTACCTACATACTCACCTGAGTATGTGATTCTATGTTTATTACCAGTCACTTTAATACTCTCTCATATTATAAAAGGTAATTTAAATTTACCAATCGTGCCATAAAATTCGTTTAAATTCAACACTTGTTACATTATGACTTATTAGTAATTCTGTGTCCATATGTAAACCATGCTATCCGATTTTATAGCTGGTCACACACGCGTATGCTAACACGTGCCCGAAATTTAAAATCTAAATCAGATTACGATCTTATATTATGTGGTCCATGTCGTTTATATTTAACACCACATAATCAACATATTCGCATATATATTGCTTTTTAAGGTTTAATCGGTAGCACTTAAGAATTATAGCCCGTGGCCTCCAATTAGATGCAGGTTACGATTACTTTATAACACATCATTTGCACATTCGTGTAATTATTGACTAGGTATTGAAAGTTTAATTGATCTCTGTAACGAGCCAGGTGCCTGTTTGTCTGAATAAAAACCATACGAAATCGATATGAAAATAAAACCTTTTCTGTTTATTCTTTAGACTGAGGGTGTCTTTCTACCAGAGCAATGGTATGCGTTTTAGATCCACTAGTCACATAGTCGCAGCCGCAGCATATCACATCTTTTGCTGCATCTCCTATGCAGCGTAGATATTGATTGGTGGATACTACAGAGGCCCTACCGCGAACCACGAACGAAGTGTTGACTCTCTGTCACACTTACGTATGAATTCACAAGTGCGAGAAAGAGACAACACTTCGTTCGTGGTTGGCAGCAGGGCCTCAGGATCTATATAAAATATATCTAATTATTTCTAGTCACGAGTAGTTTGTTTTACTTTACCTTCGGTTTTCATAAAACAAAATGATCTCAGACAATGTTATCGTTAGTATCATTACATTCATTACCGTATTATTCTTTCAACCATACATGGTTTCATTGTGATCACAGACAGGAGGATTATGGATAGATGCCTAGTAATAAACATAAAAGTAAGACGCAAGACAAGATTTATACCCACAAATCGATGTCCCATATCGACTGCAGAGAGCACCAAAATTGCTGCTCTCGGCAGACGATCCTAAATGAAAGTGCGTGCCCTGTGGCGCCACGTGGTGACGGCATTAAGAATATGTTTGTCACCACTCCAATCCCCGTGTCTTAAGAGTCGACTAAGGGATTCAAGTGACTTTGATCATTCGTTCGAAAAATTGACGATAGGCAGCAGCATCATCAGGACGCTACTGTGATCGCCATCCTGCTTGCCCAGTGTGGCGATTACAGATTTGCATCCTAATGCGTCCACATGCATAGCAGTGCATGGACTATTCTTGTTTGAATTAAGTAGGTACTTAGCTGACAGAATCTGTACCTAAACTATATAAACCAATTTTTTCGAAACAATACGTCCATCTCAGTCACCCCAAAATTTTATCAGCTTTTACCTCTGACACACATGTAGATTAAAGAATGAATAAGTGCAATAAACTACCGGCAACATTGCGCGCATTAATCTCGGCGGAATGTGCGTGCTCCATCAAGCTGACGAGCACACATTTATCACTGCGCCGGATTGTTCCTGATGCCTCCAAGATCATTGCCAACATTTTTCATTCCATTTTTCATTTCGATACCAACGTTGATTACATTCGACGATTAATCTGCACGTCAGAAGCCTGAACTTGCTTACCTTGTTCTTAGATTTGGGGGGTGTCTAATTCTGGGAATCTAGAGATTGTTGGGGAGCTTATTCTTTAGGGTAATTCACGAGATGTCTAACGACAAAAAATATCTACTTGTTAGACTAGTTACATACAGACCCTTACCTAAGTTGTGAACTCTACCAGTGTTAATCAGTTTAAAAATAGACTCGATAAACTATCTAAACAGTGAAATCGTGCAAATTGAACTATAATTCAGACACCAGCATTATGCATTAGCTGTCTGTCTAAAACGAAATAATATATAAATACCTGATAACTTATTTTGAAAAGTTGACGGTGAATTGATATTTTACGGTGAATTTTTTTTGCTGAATTCCTATTGATAATTTTACCCAAAATTTAAATTTTATGCTGAGCTATGAAGCTCACACCGCATAACATAAATATACATCAAGAGCAATTAAATGGTATGAAACAGTTTTTATAAAAGCCTTGTATTGTGCGTGCTGCGTAAGTAAACACTCAAGCGCGTGAGGAGAATGCTTGATAGTTAGTTAAATAACTTCTGTATACGCACCTGTTCAAACTCACAATACACTTTGATCATAGTAGACTTTATCTTGTCGCAATAAGGTTTATGAATAATCAGTTAGTACCGATAGAACCTGTAAAAGACAACAATACTTTCATCTTCCTCGCACTGATCGTATTCAAATTAGGATTGATCAGGGGTCATACTGCGGACATTGAAAAATCGAAAATTTCGAGTAGTTTTCTCTGTCACACCAATTAAGGCGTAATTGGGGCTATGGAGATAGTTGATCGAAAAGATTTTCGATGTCTTAAAGAAAGATTTAGGAATCTAAACATAGACTTGATTAAACAAGTGTTAGACGAACGGGGCCAAGTTGTCATAACAAAAGTTTATAGAGAGTAACAGTGACTGAAGTAAGGTAAACTAGGCGGGTTCAACTGAGTTTACAAATGTTGCTTACATTTGTAAACTGTACCTACAGAGTAATGAAATGGGGGCAATAACATTGATTTAAAGGCAACAAACGAGATGATATACAAATTGAATCGATTTTTCGTGGAGCCCAAATTGCACACGCATTTTATTTGTAGAATGTTCACGTCATCACAATAGTTGGGCAAATGATGACAGGTACGAACCATAACTTTAGAAGCTCTATATGCAAACATTGGCTGTTATTAGGATAAGTATTGCTAATTTCAATTGTAAACAATTATAATTACCATATAATTATGATTTAAGATTGTCCGATTATGGTACACCCACATTGAAGCAACAAAATGTTATAATATAATCTCAATCATCATTCTCTATTTGATATTCTAGTACCTATTGTGTAACATTTCCTTGTTACAAATTGTTTTATAACATTATATACAAATAACATCCAATGTGGAAGCACCATTATGCAGCCAATATGTAAACATTGAAGTAACATTGAGGCGATAAAGGATACAAAAAGGCGTTACTAAAGATTTCTCTAGCCCTATGAAACCTTACTGTAAAATATAAAGCACTTACCGCAATCTACTCTCAGTACTATTAGCCATAAGGAAGAGATAAGGGCTCAGTAAACAATGAGGAAAGGGCTCAGCGTGACGCGAGCACAGGTGCGTGCGCGCAAACATGAGACAATCGCCTGTCGTACGGCAACGGCACGTCCGGCGAGATGGCTGCTAAGCAACCATGGATTTATGGGCCAATCAACTCGAAAATCGACACTATTTTGTCCCGTAACGAAGGTGACAATTTTATCAAGTTTGTTAGATTAATGCTTATAAATTGTACATGCGTTAGGCCTCACACAAGTTCACATCGATACGTTTAGGTTCCAACTGTTTTTCATTGTAAATATGTGTATAGTATTAATTGACGTGCATTTGTAAGTTCATGAAAGTAACGCAGCAGACAGAAAATATGTCGATCGAAAAGTTGATTGGCCCTTATATCCAACCACACACATCACACAACATCCGCCTATCTCAATCTACTGCTGGACGTAGGCCTCTCCTATTAACTATGCGTACAGATGCATTAGGAGGTAAATGCCTGGGCAGGCGGATTGGCGATCGCAGTAATGTGTCCACTATGATGACCAATGCTGTTTTCATACTAAATGACATGTATCACGTGACATTGAGTATGAAAACAGCTCACCCCCGTCGAGCATTGATGATGACGCTGCTGCCCATCATCAATCTTCTATCGAATAATGGTTAGTGACACTTTAATCCCTTAGTTGACTCTTACGACACCCACAAGAAGAGTTGAGGTGATGACAAATATATTCTTACTGCCGCTGCCGTCACCACACGGCATGTATAGTAAATATCCAACCAAATATGCAAGCAGAAAGAACGACAGCAAAATACTTAGGTAGTAATCGTAGACACCGGTCCTTCGTTTTTTTCATTTAAGAACAAGTTTGTAATAGGAGTAACAGATGTAATTAATTTGGTCCGTACAAGTTGCATGAGCTGCCAACACTCCAGACGCGGATTTGAGTTTTTTCGAAGTTCATCGTCCCCATAATTTTAATTAAATCAGACACCTTGAGACCCGACACTTACGACACAATGAAGTAATCCTCATTCCGTGTGTATCCTATATTCTTTATCATTCCTTCTAATGTGAACCATAGTACTTACATAAAACGGTTGAATGTAGTAGTACGAGCTAAGAAAAATACGAGATTGAGGAAGTTAACCGTGAATGTTTAATTCTTTTACAAAAGATTGACAGGGCTATATCATGCCCCAATTAAATACCCACTATTTGACTTTTATGGGAACGAACATACGAATACGAATCAAACATGGTTTATAAAGTTCCCGTGATTGTTTTTTGCCTAATTGTATTTTTATTGGGCTGTATCAGTATAATTGTGGCTTCAGATATTTCTACAGCATCTAGATAAATATCATTTACTACTGCTTTTGTAACATTAGTAAGTACCTCATAAAAAAAATCGGCAAGTAGGTATTAGGTCTGTACCTAATTCTATTATCAGTACCTACTCTTAATTGTGGCGTCAGATACTTAATATACCACGAAATCTGGATGTCTTAAAATTTATTGCCTACTGAAAATATGTTAACTACTGAAAATGTGTGTAATTTGGTGTTATTTGCGCTAAAATAAAGAGACTACTTATGTAGGAAATGAGAAATCAATCTCAGGGGGCGAATCAAAAACGATTTAGATAAAGATTTAGACTTTTTTGTAAGAAGTGTAAAAGATAATTGAGAATAATTTCTCTGGTTCACTATAGTTTATGGTAAAAAAGGCAAAAGGATTCTGCGACTCATAATTGTCCACTTGTGCTTTTGAAGTCGCTATAGCAATTTGCATTGTCAGCAAGCATGCAACCCATTAGTGATCCTTTCACCTGACCACCACTCGTTACTGTCACAACGTCAGCGTCGGCGAATAAGAATACCTACGCTATACTTAAGTACTGAATCTCGGATTATACAGCAATCAATTCATAGAAATGTAGCCTTTATTTCACTATAAATACGGGCGTTTTTCCCATCAAATGAAAGTCGGAGATACGAGGTTGTGTAAGTATGGCGGCGATACATTACTTGGCTTTTTCTTACATTCTTGGCACGAGCCTTTCTTGTAGCACCTTTTATATTCGTATTTAGTTAGACAAGGTTAACACACCACACAATAGTACTAACTGTTCTGAAAATGTTAGCTCTGTATTTTTCTCGTGATTTGAGGAATGGATGTAGCTCCAATTGAAAAATCTGTTAAAAGTAAAGTATAGGTGTGAGTTTTACTAACAAGCGAAGAGAACTCTTTTCATTCCAAGACCCCAAGAAAAAAAAAAACAACTATAGTCTCTGGAAAGTGGTACCTAATAATAAAGTCAGCCAGCAAAATTTGAAACAAAACAGCGTTTTTTACTATAGACACTTAAAGTTATCTCATCTCCCAACTTATGTGGACCATTGAGGTAAGTTTCAACACTTTCAATACAGATAAGATAAGATAGACGACCGTAAAACCTTACGAGTTGATGCTATAATACAGTAAACAAAATGTGTTTTGGCCGTACAAAAAATAAACTCCGCTTGAGATAAATAACTCAGTGCTAGTTTATATACCTGCTTTATGATTTTAGCTTGTTAGTTTAACTAAAAGCTAGTAAACCGTGCTGGTGGAATTCAGCACCAAGAAAATCAGATTCGAAGTATCAGAATAAATAAACAAAAGCAGGTATCCTTGAATCCGTAATAATATTTAAAAGACTGCGAAGAGAGTTAATGCCACCGGGAAATAATTAATAAGTGATAATAAATCGAAGGTTTAATATGTAGTATAGTACCTATATGTATGTTCATATTTAGTTTCCTGTGTAAGTTATAGTTATGTCATACAGTAAACACATTCTCAATTACATTTCAGTTCATTGCAGTGTTAAAACTATATTTCCAAACAGTTTTTATCACTCATCATGTCATGCAATTAGATATTAAAAAAGCTTCGCTACTGCATGTATATGTATAGAAGGTATCGAAATTACCTACACTACAAGACTCATAAGATGTTGTCATTACCTTAAAAAAAGAAACCACCGCTAGGGTACGCTGTACTTTTATGGGCTCCATTGTCCATCACCACAGTATCATAGGTGCAGGTATTTTAATGAGAGTTTGATGCTTCCTCGACCGCCATCTTTCTTTTTTTGCTTCGTCTCGTCTCGTAATTACGTGTATGTAAATTGTATCAGATTTATCAACGGGCTACAAGGTGGAATGTTAGTCATGCGTGTACGCGTTAATATATTTCTGTGAAACGTTTTCATCTTGTTAGTAATCAGGTCCGGATTTAGGGGGGCAACCGGGGCTACAGCCCCG
Source organism: Thaumatotibia leucotreta (assembly GCA_025490895.1). Classification (NCBI taxonomy): domain Eukaryota; kingdom Metazoa; phylum Arthropoda; class Insecta; order Lepidoptera; family Tortricidae; genus Thaumatotibia; species Thaumatotibia leucotreta. Next base: position 14,596 of record JALPQI010016148.1, on the reverse strand, counting down.
GGGCTTCCACGAAAGAGAAGCCCCCACAATAGAGAATTCGAAAAAAAAAATTCTAATTCCAACTATTAAACACTAGTATTTTTTTTTTTGAGTATTGAAAGTGATCTACTCCGGGAACAGGATTTCAGGGAAATCAACAACGATTTTTCGTCGCGAAGATTCCTTTCGTTAACGCTAAAATTTAATTTTAGATAATTCTCATTTCCAATTTATATGTTTGTTAAATAATAAAATAATCTATACTTATTTCCACAAAAAAATATTGAAAAACTTGACTGAAAAAAATTGTCTACTTTATTTGGAAAATAATTAGAGGCCAGGGGGCCTCCACTCCTTTGTTGCCCCGAAGCCTCTTAACCTCTAAATCCGGCCCTGTTAGTAATCCTTGTAATAGACCGTATAATTGTATACCTACTTAAGTACAAGTAAAATAATAAGAAACTGATGTGCGTAAGTTATGAGTTCGCATTGCGAAAGCAGGCCATAATTGTGTGGGAATTTCATAATGCATTGTCTTAAAAGTTTCTATGCTGCTCGCAGATTTACAAGCTGTGTTAGTAAATTAAAATGTTTATTTCTCGACTTTTACATAAACGAAGACACTGGTTAAACAGGAAACCTTAATCCAACAGGTTTATTCCACAGGTAACATATATTGGTACAAAAGTCACGTCAACCAACGACCCTTGTAAGCACATCATCATTACAAAACTGCATTCGAATTTAAACCCTAAAAGTAGAAACTAAAGTTCATTATATTTGGAGAACTACGCGAATGCCTCGGGGCAAATGAGTACACACCGTTACGTGTGTCGCCAAACTAAATTGTCCACTCTGTTATGTTATGACCACTATTTGCTATTGACCGTAAGAAAAATATTCATCACTTCTTGGTACTGCGCTAAGATATTTGTATGTTCGCTAAGATAATAGACTTTACTAATTGAAATCTCTCGATGCGATGAAATCATTTCCAATGTATTTTAATATTCCTGAATAAACTGGGTTTGTCTTCTCAGAATTATTTACTCACGTAAAATCAATATCGATGTTCGAACAAAGGCGATATGGAATTCTATTATCATCAGCATCTAGAAGTAATATCCACATAGCAGACGTAGGTACTTATTCATCAATCGTAGTGTAGTCGTTTAGGACACAAAGGGCAAATAAATAATAATAAGAGGAGGCAAATAACAAGAAAAATATTAGATTTTTCCCACTTAATTTAGGGTCGGCTTTCCTAATTCTGCGGCGTCATAACGCTCAGGTGTCCTACCACGAACTCGGAAATCTACAAATTTCAACTAATTTTGTAGTTAATAACGCTAATGATGCTTCGTTGAGTGACAGGGACAAATAACCGAAATTTACGAATTTCGGTATTCGCGGTACCAGGCCTGTACATTCTCTCGGGTAGTATAGTTCTCATAGGAGTTTAGACATACACTGACTAGTAACTACTACAGCCAAGCTAGAAAATCTAGACGCACGCAAAAAATATTTATGTATAATTCTATTACTATTATCATCAAATCAAACCAAAGCATTTATTGCAGATATAAAATTTTTCATGTATATGGAAGGGCAAAAACTCTGTCTGCATTCATATTTTTTACGTTGACTTTACCTATGTAATTAAAATTTATCAAGTACGTATGCTTCGTCAAAACAATGAATAAACATTTGTAATTACAATTTCTCCATCGTGACTATTCTACGTGGGTTGATTGACTAAAAGTCGTTCTGGACTACGCATGTGTGACTAATCAATTAATCATTAATAGTGGATGTTAATCGCGGATTATTCATTCCAACAGGCCCCCGGCTTACTCGATATTTGAATAATGTCCATCGTCGCCTGTAAAGCCCTTTTATCCCGGTATTTATCACTGAGTATTACCGTCGGATTATTGGGCGTTTTTAAACCGGTCTGGCACGGTTCTGATGCGAGGTTAAAACCTTTTTCACGTTTTAAACACTTCGCGGTAAAGTGTTATTTGTTTAGTTATCTCCAGGCTATACGTTACAATTTACACGCTAACGTCTTTTTCTAACACAAGGTTAGAAAAAGTTAGCCTATTATAACCTTATGATAAAAATGGTACCCAACGTGTTGAGCCAAATATGATAAATTGATAATGCTATTTGACGAAAAAAAATTGTTGAAACAATAAACCCGGCTTCGTGAAACAGAATTCTTATTTTTTATGTAGATATTTAAAACAAAAGTTACAAAATCAAATAACACATAGTTATTCTTAGAATCGATGATAATAAATCGACGTCAACAATAAGCTACTTAGTCTTTTTTACGAGTTCTGTAAGCTCACATACGGTCAGCTAGTCGGCTTTAAAAGTATGTTACCGATTTTGATCCTTTTGCCTCGGCTATAAGTTTTAAAATGTATACATAATATTAGGCGTGGCTAGTACGTGCCTTTTAAAGTGAGAACACAAGTTTCGCCCACGCACGCGCATTAACAAAGCTAACTGTTTGCGAATCCATCGGCGTTTAGGCATACTCTGTTTAATCAACACCTCACGGAATTTCGCGAGTACCAAGCAAACACTTGAGATATACAAGCATTTTTTGTGTCTTTTAGGATTCAGTAGTAAGAATGGCAAATAATATTTATAATTTATAATCTATGTTGTATTTAAAAGCTTCAGTTCATACCTAGCCTTAAAAAACTATTTATTCCAGTCCGGTAACATCAGACCAAGTATCAATTTAAACAAATTGAATGTTACCAGTTATCTAACTTTAGTTACAATTAATTCAACTAAGTAGTATATCAGCATTTAGCATTTCATTGAAAAATCCAAGCCAATCCATTTTTTTTATACTCCTCAGATGTAAAGAAACAATTAAATACGAAATGCAAGAAAATGTCAACAGTAAATTGGTCTTTTGTGGAATCTAACTACAAGGTGGCAGAATAAAATAAGCGTACCTACAACTCAAATCCAAGTGAATGCTTCTGTCTTAAGTAACAAACAACTAACTAAATTAACAACTTATTTTTTAGTGAGAGTATGTTTTAATTATCACACTTTTCTGAAGTTCTCAAGCTGATTCGTACTTGCACCTATTACTCTCGTCACGAGAAGTCGACCAAATTAAGATTCTAATTAAATTAAATTGTTGTACCGCTTTTCATCCATTAAAGTACCTGCCTACTCGCGCAAAACTAGGTTAGAGTAGGTGTCAAGGCCCCGTTATTAAATGTGTAAACATTTTAAAAGTTGATGGGCCATCAGTGTCAGAATAATCTTCAAATGATACTCGCACTGCAGTTATAGCAAATTATTAATATGCAACATAAAGCCTTCAATTCATTGACGCTACAGGCTACTTTGTAATCAATTACAAGATCAAAAGGACATTGAAATTACTTCGTAGAAATAATCTACAGTCCAAATACCTTCCACCAAACTACTGAATAAACTTGAGGTGTATGTGTATTGGCATAAGGCGTTAGAATGAACGAGAAGTTACTTAGCGGACAGAATGCAATTTGTGGAAATAAAGCAACTGTCAAAAGACCCGGACAGCCAAAATAAAATGTTATTAAAACATACCTACAGATCAAAATTGAGGACGTTTAACATTGGTGTTCTTCAGGGAAGTCTACTCAATTGGGAACTTTGCTGTTTTTACTCTACGTAAACGATCTACAGAAGGCTACGAAACAGAAATGCATCATGTTTGCTGATGACACCATGCTGGTCATAAATTGTGATAGAAAAGAGGATTTTGAACATAACATTAATAATGAAAAGAATGACATTATTGATGAATTAAGCCCAGACACCTTCGTCAATTGTCTCGCGAGTAGCGATGCTCTGCAGCCACCATGCATGTAAAATTGTGCCTAAACTTGGAAATATCTTATAACTACACCAACCTGCACAGCACTATTCAAGAAGCAGTTGTTCTCTCCCGGAGCATTCCAAAGCCCCTTCGTCGTGTGGAAGATTCCAGAATCCCGCGAGTTGTCCCGCGAATGCTGCGGCCGCAGCTCTGGCTCGCGGTACGCCGCCGCCATGCTGGTTGCCATCACCGGGGGTCACGGGTCTCCATGGTTTCACACTGGAAAGATAGAATTGGTTTTAAATTGGACGTTGGGAATAAATCATAACAACAACTATTATATATACCTACACAACATATTGCAATTTTTGTAGTAAAGAAGATTCTGACATGGGTTTTATGACACAAGTGACACAGAAGACTGAATTTAGAATAAAACCTTGGTTGCCGTAAAATCAGCGTACGGGTAAAATTATACACATAGGCACAGTGCTCAATAGTGCTCATTATATTCACTAAATATAAATTTTTCATTTAATTTCTAAACATTCAAAATGTTGTCAACTAATATAAACTTATAGGATTATTCGACGTTTCTGACATTATTTTTTCTTCCTAGTCGTGATTCTAAACAAAATTAATTCCACACAGCTGAAGTTTATAACATGCGTTTTTCTTCACAGTCATCAGTTCCACACAATTGTTTTTCTACCTAGTCGCGATTCTGCACAATATTATTACCACACAACAGACATTTTTCGCACGAGTTTTTCTTCACAGTCATTAGTTACACACAATCTTTTTTCTACCTAGTCGCGATTCTGCACAATATTGTTGCCACACAATATAAATTTTTCGCACGTGTTTTTCTTCACGGTCATCAGTTCCACACAATCTTGTCTCTACCTAGTCGCGATTCTGCACAGTATTAATACCACGCAACATACATTTTTCACATTCATCATTTCCAGACAATATTGTCTCTACTTAGTCGCGATTCTACATCTGCACAGTATTAACCCATATACATTTTGAATCCTTGTGGTGACAGCAGTAAGAATACATTTGTCACCACCCCAAGAGTCGACTAAGGGATTGAAGTGTCACTTACCATTATTTAATAAAAGATTGTTGATGGACAGCAGCGTCATCATAGTGGACACATTACTGCGATCGCCAATCCGCTTGCCCAGCGTGGCGATTATGGGCATTTACCTCCTAATGCGTCTATACGCATAGTTAATAGGAGAGGCCTAAGTCCAGCAGTGGACTATCATAGGCTGATGATGATGATGATGATGATTTTGAATCCTAATAGCAGTGAATAGAGATCAAAACCAAAGTGGCTATTATGGCTTCGTATGCATTATCTAAATATAAGATATGGTACCAGGCGCGCATGATCTTAGGCTAGCAATACAGCTTTTGGAACCTATCTTTGAAATGTTGTGGGTAATGAAAATTATATAATCGAATCGGTACCAGGGCAGCATAACTCACTTCAGTAAGTTATATAATTTTTCTGCTGCTGTGTGTACCGTCTTCGTATTTTTTTGAGCATCGGTCTGGGGGGCATACCATGATGCGTCACCACTGCGATTCCGTACCGTCTCCGTTTTTGAGCATTGGTGCGGTCGCACCTTTAAAGGTTCCCACCTAGGGCTTGTCCATTAATCACGTCATGCTGTATAGGGGGAAGGTGTATGAAGAAAAATCACTAATTATCACCATGGGGAGCGGGGATCATCGGACAAATCACGTGTTATTTTTTGTTACTCTCTGCTGAACAGCATTATAGCTAGTATCCCGAAAATGTCACCAAATATCACCATGGGGGAGGGAAGGGTCAAAAATAAGCCAAAATCGTATGAAACGTATGTGAAAAATTTCAGTTGCGTTGTAATAATATTGTGCAGAATCGCGACTAGGTAGAGACAAGATTGTGTGGAACTGCTGACTGTGAAGAAAAACACATGCGAAAATTTTCTGTTGTGTGGCAACAATATTGTGCAGAATCGCGACTAGGTAGAAAAAAGATTGTGCGTAACTAATGACTGTGAAAAAAAACTCGTGCGAAAAATGTCTGTTGTGTGGTAATAATATTGTGCAGAATCGCGACTAGGTAGAAAAACGATTGTGTGGAACTGATGACTGTGAAGAATAACTCGTGCGAAAAATGTCTGTTGTGTAGTAATATTATTGTGCAGAATCGCAACTAGGTAGAAACAAGATTGTGTGGAACTGATGACTGTGAAGAAAAACGCATGTTATAAACTTCAGCTGTGTGGAATTCATTTTGTTTAGAATCGCGACTAGGAAGAAAAAATAATGACATAAACTTCTGATGATCCAACTTATACATTGTTTGGTATCTATGGCGGTGTAAACAATTGATGTGAAAGAAAATTGACAGAAAGCAAAGGTGACTGTCGAATTTCTTCAATAGGTCGTTAACCAATAGTGCCGATTTTTGCTAATCTCCAATAGCGTAACCACATTATAATTAAATCAGACACTCGAACTATAAACGAGTCCATTTCAAAGTTTTATAGTTCACCTCAGGATAAATTACAGAGTATCGATTTCTTGATTGTAATTCATCAGACACGCTAATGCGCAATCATGTATTATCGCATCAACATAAAAAAAACAATTGATTTCTTACGCCGAACCGGGAAATGATTACCAACTAAAATCAGCGAACGGAAACAGCTCCAATTATCCAATTTCCTTATAATTTCATTACTGAGATTTCATATTAATTTGCAGAATGATTCATTAGTGGATTCCTTTCACTGCTGCACAAGCATTGTGATAGGATTGCGACAAACTTTAACAATGAAATGTTTTGTTTGTCGCACAATAGGAGACATAGCTAGGAGTATGCCGGTGCTAAGTGGGTAATCGATTCGTTGTTCTAAGTTCACTAATCATTGTTTGAACCGACAGTTCCTGGCATTGCTGAAGAATTATAGAAAGTTTCTTCTGCAAGAATCCAGTGAAATTTTTGCTGCAAGAAACTACAGGTGGTATGTTGGTATGGTACCTGCTTGACTGTTCTTCAATTGGTGTTATTGATATACCGATGACGCCACTTTTACTTGTGACATGTGATGTCACGAGAGTTGTTATTATTAACTTATCATTCTTATTAAACACTCGACGATCCTGTCAACATTTTTTTTTAAAAGCTCTTCAGTGTCGAAAGTAACTAAAAAAATGTATAAAACACAGACGACTCCTTTTTTATTGGTCGATCCCACAATCTGTTCTACTAAAAAAGTGTTCTAATTCATACGGCATTGCATCGGTTATTTTAAAATTAACAAGACTTTCAAACATCTAAATTAAAAACGGTAATACCTACACAGAAAATGATAAACAGGTATGTATTTAAATAACTGTCAATGTCAAGGAATCCAGGAAAACTGTCGGAAGGAGCGAGGAGTGCTTAGGAGAAGAGTGAGTTCTTAGATAATTATATAATGACATGCCAGGGCTACGTAAGCTACATTCCATCAACACACGCCGGTGACATGCCTTCTGTTATTATAACACGTCGCTACTATAGAAAGAGCTACAATTGTTTGATTACACCCATTATATAAGCACATAATGGGGAATTGTACAGTCAACTAATTGAATATTTGGAATTGTTTCGTGTCACAATAGCAATTAACATGTAGAAAATAGCTTTAGACTTATCGTGAGAGTCAAACTTATTAAAATATTAACGAACCGGGTTAATCATGTAATTGAAGTCGATGATTAGTCGACACGTTTCGACTCATTAAAAGGGAGACCTCTTAATGAGCAGAAATAAACCTAGAAAAAAGAAATAATAAATGCAATGCAATACAAACACTACACTGTGTATCATTTGACTCATTTGTCAGAAGCAATATAATTCTTAAAGTCAAATTGGAGCTCAAAAGTCATTTCTCAGTATTTGATTTATGGGACTAAAAACATTGACCTTTCAAGGCGTGAAATTGCGGTCTCAAGGCGTTTTACCCAGAAATGGCAGCGAGACTAACAGGCATGTTGATACATCGGTTAACACATTTATTTTATCACATTATTGACAGGGCGATATGTGAGGGATCGTTTGTCAACTTTTGGAAACCAAATTTAAGCAATTCAACATCGTACAGTATATAGTTTGTCAAACCAACTATGGCAGTAACAGTAAGAACAAATTGCTGTGTGCATCTCTTTTTTTAAGTGAATAACCTTAGGGTAAGCAACGGACGGTATGATTCCCTCTCTCATTGCCTCAAGCCAGTAAAACCCTAGCCAAATTATACTTACATTTAGACTGGTAGCCAAACTTACTTAGTATAGTTGTTAATAATTGTTATCTGTCTGGCATTGTCCATCATTTTTAAATATTTATTAAACGGCAACAATTTTATTTTATATTTTTAAACAGGGTTACTCGATAATAGGTATAGTTGTCATTTTGGAAAGAAATAAAAATAAGGGACTGTGTTAGTTGTTTTATGAGACGGACAACACTGTGCACGGTTCGTTACTGAATGTCACAGAGCTAATGTAAGTTTTGTCTTTCCTTCGAAGTTTACGTTTACTGCACGCTTAGCACATTAATGGTGCGACAGTATGTCACTGCTAGATAGATTTTCCGTCTTTTACTAACTATATTAATAAAAGAGGGACGGATAGTCTATCCCGCGGCGTCATATTGTCGCGAGTAAAAGCCAACAGTACTACTTTTGAATCTTCTGATGTTTTACAATTCTTTGATTCGAAAACTACAAAGTTCTGCAATTTCTCCGTTCGTTATTTTTCAATCCTCAAATGTGGTTCACGCACGTGCCTTTCTATTTATGTTCCGACTGTACAAGTGTATAATAAACATTCCCCGTTACCGTAAACACGAGGTACAGTCGGCAACCAACGAGCTGTTCAACGCTACCGTATTCCCAAGTCTGTAAGAATGTGATCGGATTGTTTATAGCTATGTTGTTGACTGTATAAATGCAGAAATAAAACTAACTATGCGGCTGACCAGGTCGCGTTTGTTATTGCATTCGCAAGCTAATTAATAGAAGAAACGGCCTATAGATCCTATCAACTCTTTAACAGGCAAGATTAAAAAAATCCTGGATTCAAGCCTCAACCCATCCCAACCCGAAATCCATCTTGTATCTAGTGCAAAAAATGCTGTGTAAGAAAAAAATACAAAAAGACAGTGGGTATAGATAGGGTGGTCGCTTTTGAGACCGGTGCCCTATAAAGACGCACGGTAAAATTACTTAAAGAGTAGCAATCCACCAAGTACCTAAGAATAGATATGATTCCGAAAATTTAATGTTTTAATGGAAATTTCTTGTCTTCTTAAAAATGATGTCCAAAAAAGTATGGGTATGCCACTCCGCATGTGTCGTGTGATCAATATGTATTTTTCTAATCATAATGATTAAATCTCCACGATTACTTAACTTCAGAGTCTTACAATAAACATCATCAAATAATATAATACAAGAATATTGTCATTGATTTTTATCTGATGATTTTGCCAAGATAATTTTGCCCTAATATCTGAAATCACTTATAAAAAAATTGTTGTGGAACCTGTATATTTCCGCATAAGTGTTCGACTCATTGACTCTCGGTACGCTAGCAATAGCGGCGGAGTATAAATGAGTTGCGTTTGCGCAACTGATCCAGGAATTAACCCGATTTTGTTAAATTATCGATCATGGATCGGAAACGGCAGACTGAAATAGCCGCTCGTGATTTGGATTTAAATTACATCGCATGTCATGTAGCTTAACCGCATTCTGTGCAACTTATCTATTTACGTTGCAGAACATTCTCAAAATTGCGGGAATATACTCGGATATTTCCGAGAATTTTCATGAGAATTTAAGAGTAAGTTCTCATTGAGAATGTTTCCACGAGAACTTATATAAAAAAGTGTTATGAAGAATATTGTATTTCACAATTGAGTAAACAAGGCATAAAATAGGTATACCTTAAAAAGGCATGTATAATTGTATATACAACAGTTTTGGCATGATTAGATTGCTTGTAAAATTTAAATTGCCGAGAACTTTCTCTAAAGAAGTTTCGCAACTTATCAAACTTCTCCTCTGTACATTGCTAGCCTGGTGACGGCAGTAAGAACACATTTGTCACCACCCCAACTCTTTCCGTGGGTGTCGTAAGGTCGACTAAGGGATTGAAGTATCACTGATTATTCGTTGATACAAGAACAATGATGGGCAGCAGCGTCGTCAAAGTAAAGACACTACTGCGATTGCCAATCTGCTTGCCCAGCGCGACGATTATGGGTAGCTACACTAGCTACCTCGTAGTTAATAGGAGGGGCCTATGCTGGGCAGTGGACTGATATAAGCTAATGATGTGTAATGTGATGTTGTATCACAAAATATTTCCAAGTTTTACTTATATTAGGCAGCTATTGTCATGTATACAACACACGATCTCACAGTTTCATAAATATTTTTAAGTAAGATACATAGATCGTTCAGGAAAGTAATAACCCCGAAATCAATACTGCTCCATTTTTAGGGTTCTATAGTAAACTAAGAAAAGAACCCATATAGTTTCGCCATGGCTGTTCGATTGTCTGTCGGTCGGTGTCGCAGTTTTTTTATCTTTTTATTTGGCATTTATTGTTGATTGTATTGGGCCTAATGAGCTTACGTTATTAGGCCCTTATGGCCCCGGCTACGACATTGGTCTAAGGCGACCAGCTTAGCGGAAAACCAAACGTGCGAGCACCCATATCGGCATCCCGCTCCAACTCATGGATTCGCTCGCCGCCGGTCGCCTTAAGGTGCATTCAGACCAAACGAGCATTCGCAATTCTATCCCCCACTCTACGAAATCAACGAATCACGTTTTGTGTAACGATTGAATTTCGTAGAGTGGGGGGTTAGAATAGCGAATGCTCATTTGGTTTGAATGCACCTTTAGACCAATGTCGTGGCCGGGCCTTTAAGAAGCCCCCAATCACAACTGAAAAAGGCATAACATAACATACTAGTAGTTACCGTTGACTAGTTGCCAATATGAACATGATAATACGACGAGCGTATCTAGTTATCATTTCTCACCGCGTCGAGTTACCGGGGTTAAACCGCAGGCAGATCGTTGACGTAACAGCTATAACGTATAATAATTACATAAATAAGTAATTACTTGTATTTGTACATATCATCGGGGATAGTGCAATATTGCGTAACTAACAAATTCAATTAGGCTCTTATGAACAAATAAAACATGGAAACCGCACGCCATATTAAATTGCCTTTCAAAAACGGTCCTGAATTTTAGTTGTCAAGTGTCACCCCCTCTTCAATGCATCGCGGTAATGAATGTCAATATCAACCTATAAAAACTTAAACCGCCATTTAAAAATAGTTGTAATTGGTCAATCAAAGTTTTGACTGGCTATAATTATTCTATAAACATTTGTCAAAGATGTTGTGCCGAAATATGCGCGGTGTTAAGAAAAGCGCTATGTCATGCCCATCTTGGCACAACTGAACAATTGCTTTTAGGGGTATTTTCGAGCTGGCGTTAGACGTCCATGTTATACTCGTATATGGTCGCAGTTAGGCTCAATTTGAGTGTCAATTGTTCGATATTTGAACTCTATCTGTTTAGGTAGTTACGCGGTATTGCACTATCCCCGACGATATGTAATTGTTATATTTTTATTTGAAAATGATTGCGCACCCCTTTTTAGGGTTGCGAAGTAAACTTGGATCTCAAATCTTATGAGTTATAGGGATCGATTGCAATTGTTCATAGTCAAATCCTTAATCAAAACAAAAATCACAATCGCGTCAATTATGTTACGAAAGTTAGTTATTCTAATTATAGTGTATACTTTGTCCAACAAGCTTTGGCAGGCGAAACGGGCGTCAAATTAAAAAAAAGGCGCGTATTGTCGATCGCTAAAAGAAAATTTATATTTGTCACCTTTTTCACGGCCAAAAGTCGTTACCTACACAGAATTTATATTACACGTAAAATTTTGTTTGCATTAAAGGCCGTACATTTTTTCTGCAACCGATTACCCATAGAATAATGAGTTGGCCCTTATACGGATAACTAGGTACTAATTTTATTAAATTATATAAAAACAACGTTTTATTTGACCTTCTTTCGAAAAAAAAAGATGACCAGATGGACCTGATCTGGACCGGACTGATTATTTCTACCTAAAACCTCAACATCCTATTTTTTGTAAACTATTATTACGTAATGGCGTTAGCAATTATGCTGGGATGAAATTGGTCAATTTATCGGCGATATAATCGATTTTATTATGAATATTATGTAATCTTCGCTGAACAGTTTATTGACCGATCATCTGAAGACAACCAGAATAAGTGTGACCGTCATCATCATCATGCGGACGTATCAAATAGGAGATTGCTAGCCCAGAGCGGATTGAAGACTTCTCACAATAGTCTGTACAAGTTTATAAGGGTGACCTTACAGAAATAATTGACAAAAATATGCGATAAGTATAGACATACCGCCGATTTCGAAAATCGTAAATTTCGAACGTCTGTCCCTGTCCGTCCAACGAAGGCGTCATTGGAGCGACAGAGGCAGATGCCCAAAATTTAAGTTTTTTGGAAGCCTATCGCCTTACTTTACTATTGGCCCTGAATTGTATGCCCCCAATATCAGCGGCCCTAGGCCCTACCGCGAAAAACGAAATATCGTAAATATCGAGGATTTGTCTCTCTCACTCTATTGACGCCTTCGTTTGAGTAACAGAGAAAAATCCTCGAATTTACAAATTTCGATTTTCGCGGTAGTAGGCCAGTGCGATTTGCAACAACGGAATCGTAGAGTGCAGTGTACATTGCTTGTCACGTACATTTACTCAAGTATCACTGTATAGTGGTTAATTTTAAGCCAGTGTATATAGCGCAATGTATGATATTCGATGCTGATCAAGATCTACTTAAGATGAAAGCCTTAAAGCTTTTAAATCAGTTCCTGAATGATTAAGGGATAATTGAGCATAACATGCTTCTGCCTACAAATGGGCTTATTAAAATAGCTTGAAGAGTTTTACGTTAGTAAGAGTTCGAAATATATTAGATATTTTTTTTCGAAAATAATAGGTGATTTAGATTTAGGTTTCGTATCACAAAGCTACATGTAAGTACCTATTCAGTCAGCCTCCGTAGCCTAGGTGGTAGTAACCCTATCTACGAAGCTGGAGGTTCCAGGTTCGAATCCCGGCGAGGGCAATATTTTGTGTATTTCTTTATCACAAATATTTGTTCCTTGGTCATGGCTGTCTATGTATTTATGTATATTGTAAGAGGTCTCAATATATTTATTTATTTATTGTGTTGATGTCTTGCAGTCACAGACTGTAAATAAATGAATCTCGAATTGTCTAACTCTGTTTACATTTTTTATAAATATTTAATATCTTATAACATCTCTTGAGGAAAATAATAGCACAGGCAGCCCAAGGTTGATAATAGTTTAGAATCTGGAATGACTTATTTTCACTATCCTACCCGTCAAGGGTATCCTGCCTTTTCGCAGAAATTCATTTTGCCGAATAAAACTTCCCAACCAACTTTTCGCAGCTGATTCACTTGGCATACCACTATTTACCACATTCCTTGTTTGCCAACTTTCATTTAGACGAACTATCTTAGGTTGGAATAATCATTTGAAAATATGAGAAAGATCAGTCTACAAAATGTCAATTATTGCGATATGTTGGTTGGGAAGTTATATTCGCCCTAATGACTTCAGAACGACAATTAAAAAAACCCCTAACAAGTATTTATTTGTACCTACTACCTAGTGTAGATACCTTAATACCAGATGGTATTAAGGTAAATATATTATTACTGTATCTGTAGTGTGTCGAAGGGGGTATCGTAATGCGATAATAAAGTAATGATCATAATGACCGAAATAATCCGGCATCGTCTCCGCATTCCTCGCTACGCTCTGGTTTCACTTTTTATGTTATAACAATAAAAAATACAGTGTTTTTGTATAATTCTGTACTTATGAAAGGACATTTGAGAGAATAGTCGTAGTATTAGGTTCATTAATAGTAAATTGTAATAGATAATGTTCCAATGTACGACTTTGTTGCACATAAACAAGTTCACAAGAAAATTATTAACAACATTAAAGATACAAGAATATGTACAAAACGAACTTATCTCTAGTAGGGATATCATCTAGCTAACCCTTGAGAATAAAGCCAATAAGTTCTTTTGAAGTGGTCTTAGAAACCAAGTTTCATAATGGTAGACAGACATTCCCATGCAAAATATAAAGTCACTAGATTAGAGAGTAATATTGACCAAATTAAAATAATATATGAAAATGCGGATCATAATATGGAAAATAACCTAAATAGATAATTGTGTTCGAGTTGTCATTAAAATATATTATCATCATATAAGCTAAACTAATAATAAGTAAGTTAACTTGTTCGCAAAAGAGCCAAAGCATATTACAAATAAAACCTTTCAATGAACTCATAATTAAATAACGATACAAAAACGATAAATGATGAAGCCTCAAACTAATATTTACCAAAAAAAATATGATTGGTGAATTAAAAGATTAGAAAGACACAAATCGTGACATGTTTTGTCACTAAACGTTCTTTAAAAGCTTAATAGCCGTGTTGGCATTTGGAGGCTGATAGAAAGATGGGCAGCCATTTATTTTGTGCCACGTCATCGGTGTTTGACATGACTTGTAGGTTTTAATCCAAAC
>JALPQI010016147.1:0-29319 GCA_025490895.1 Thaumatotibia leucotreta | reverse complement strand
ATTTCTACACAGTCTACATTCGGGGTTCCAGTAGAAAAAACATCCTAACATTTTTTTTTCATTTCGTATGCCGGTAACGGAATGGAAGGATGGAAAAATGTATGGAAATTTATATCGTTAGGCACTGGTCTCACCGCGAGCTACTGAGCTATGAACTATCGGCTACAAACACGAACCAAAGATACGCACTCCTGTGTAAATAAAACAGACACGGCGGTACTCGCCCGGCGGTACTCGCCCGGCGGTGATACTGATAGCTGATAGCTGCAGTGTTATTCACTAAGGAAACCGCCTTGCTGTCAGCGCTGTGTCAGCGCTGCGGCAGCGTCGAGCCTAAAAATGGTATTCACTAATGCACTTTAAACGACACTAGCGCTCGGCGACGAATGCGGAGTGAGCTGGAACTACACTGCGTCGAGAGTTACCGCCTACAGTTCGACGACGAGCTGTTCTACGTTAGTGAATACCGTTTTTCGCAGCGCTGCGCTCTACGTCGAAGTGAAGGCGGTCTCGTCGTCGAGCTCGTTGACGAACGCAGCGTCGAATGTGTGAAAGAGAATAGCATAGCTGGGCGAGTATTGCCGTGTCTCTTTTATTGAGAGATTCTTTGAGTGAGACCAGGGGCCGTTTCTCGAAAGTTTGTAAATTGTAATACAAGTGGAAGTCTCTTTTTGACACCATAAGTTAGATAAGGACTTCCGCTTGTATTACAAGTTACCAGCTTTTGAGAAATATGCCCCAGTGCCTAACGGCCGGAGCGCTTAATAATATCTGAACACGCTTCTATCGTTATATCAATAAAGGCGTGTTCAGATATTTTTGAACGCTTCGAATGCTACGATATATCTGATGGCGATAAGTTTATTTGACCGACTACTCCGAAAAATCCTCATCATTAAGTATCACTTTTTTTTGCTTTTACGAAGGTTTAAGGTCTAGGGCAGTCTTTACATTACCAAACATCCTTGGGATATGTTTTATTTTTTTATTTACGTCATTAATGCTATTTTGATGCGTTTTTAACGTAAAATTTTGAATTTGGTGGTGGTACGTAAAATTTTGAATTTGAATTTGGTTTTTATCCTACTTGTATCAAAGTAAGGACGCTAATTTTTTTGTCAGTAAATGCTTTATTTGTAGTAATACTTTGACAAAAAGAAAATATTTAAAAAACCCAATAGTTTTTTTTATCAATAAATTGCTTCATTCTAGAATTTCTCAAAAAAAAATTTCAAAAATTCATAACTCGAAAACTACAAAAAATCGGCTAACATACATGGGGTATATTCTGATAGCCCATGACGTAGGGAACCTAAAAAAAAATTTTTGACGTCAAGGTTTGGACCACCCTGTATATAATAGCTAGATACATATTCATAGATACTTCAATATATAGACAGCCATGACCAAGTAACAAATATTTGTGATAAATAAATACCTACACAAATAATGCCCTCGCCAGGATTCGAACCCGAAACCTCCAGCTTCGTAGGCAGAATCACTACCAACTAGGCAACGGAGGCTGGCCTTTGTTTATGTAAAAATGTCTGCAGAATAATTATTTAACTGTTGATTAGATTACAGTCATAATATTTTGGTTTCATGTATCTCCCATATTTGGTTCATTTAAAGCAAAGTTCTCTCCCCATTTTATTTCAAAGTCTGTACTTTTCATGTGAATCTGTCGACAATAAAAATATCTGACCATGCCTTTATTGCCATCCAGTCGGCTCTGCTGAAAAATCACTACCTACCGTTACCCTGTATAAAACATTTTTCAACCCATCCATCTCACCTTGATCCAAGCTAAATTCCAATAAAATGATAAACACACACACAATCGAAACGCTTTAAATCCCTATAATAACCAAATCATTATAGTCCTTAAAACTTCAAAGATTAGTCGTAAAATCGTATGAAAATACCAATGGATATGCGTCCTTATGAAAATAGAGAATTGGCCTTCGAAAGATGAAACAGTTTTGATACTTGTAACGGTGAAGAAATATAGGCGTAAGTTGTAATCTCTTGATCTGAGGATCCTGTTGGGGTTTGAGAAATAGTTTTTTGGTTCCTTAGGGTTCTGTTTCATAATATATATATGTATTTGATTTTAAGAATACTTTATTTATATAATAAATAAATACGTATTTGCGTAACATAACTGATAGCCCCAAACTAAGAAACACTCGTATTAATATTGGGCACTAAGCGATAATCATCATCATATCAGCCGAAAGACGTCGAATGCTGAACATAGGCCTACCCCAAAGATTGCCACAATGACCGGTCCTGCGCCACCTGCGTCCAGCGGACTCCTGCGACGTTCACCAGGTCATCAGTCCACCTTGTGGGGGGCCTACCCACGCTACGCCTTCCGGTACGTAGCCGCCACTCAAGAACCTTCCCGCCCTAACGGCCATCGGTTCTACGCGCAATGTGCCCCGCCCACTGCCACTTCAGTTTAGCGATTCGGAGAGCTATTTCGGTTACTTTGGTTCTACTGCGGATGGTCTCATTTTTAATCCGATCACGCAGAGAGACTCCTAGCATAGCCCTCTCCATTGCCCTTTGGGTGACTTTGAGCCTTCTTATGAGGACCATTTTAAGCGGCCACGTTTCAGCGATATTACAGGATGTTTTTTTTGTTTTGCGTTAAATGTTTACCTTACGCGCTTATTTAGGTCAAATATAATGAATTTCTCTAAGAAACTAGTGCCTTAATTCTTAATGTAAAAAATATAATTTTAATGACTGAACAAGTGTATTGTAAGCTTTAATACATTAATTACAAATGTAGTGCAAAATCCTTTCTCTTCGGCTTTTCACGGAAAGGCCCGAATTTATATCCCTGTCTCAATTAGCTTCAGTGCAATATACAGGGTGGCCCATTCGAATCGGTCAGTATGGGAAAGTCTGAAACTATAAGACATACGAAGATTCGTTCTTAGGAACCATGTCACCGATATATTTATATTATATTATAATTTATAATATATCATCTCCTGGTACAGTCACGTCTAATAATATGTATACATTTCGGAACGTATGTCAAAGGCGTAAGGTTCAAAATCGTATACATATTATTAGAGCCGACCGTACCCACATCACAAGCCTTAATTCAGCGTACCGTGGGACTAGGTCGATTTGTGTAAGATGTCCCAAGATATTCATTTGTTTATTTTATTTGTTTATTCCTAAAACGTATATACATATATCAAAGCATATATTACGATTTTTTTTTATACTTGTTCGGATTTGTCGTCACATTGTGTGTGCTTAGCGCCTGTAAGTAATGAATAGCAATTATTCCTCAGAGCGTATTTTGTAGATATTTGTTCAGGCTTTAATGAAAACAAAATATTAAGTCACAATTTGTTTGTTACCAAGTATTCTGTCTTACTACCTTGGGCAGTAAAAAAAGGCAGCAAATATAAATTCTCTATGAGAGTTCAACAATACTCGCCTAGATTTTTAAAAATTAGACGCTTAATTCTACTGCCAAAAAGTTGCTCGACAAAGTATACCTACCATATAGCTTGTAGGACTAACCTTCTTAATACAATTGACGCAATCATAATTTTGTTTTGTTTAAGCTCTTAACCGTGTGGTGACGGCAGTAAGAATACATTTGTCACCACCCCAACTCCTTCTGCGGGTGTCGTAAGAGTGGACTAAGGGATTGAAGTGTCACTATTGTCACTAACCATTATTTGATAAAAAATGATGATTGGCAGCGTCATCATAGTGGACACATTACTGCAATTGCCAATCTGCTAGCCCAGCGTGGTTATACTGGTGATTATGGGCATTTACCTCCTAATGCGTATAGCATAGGAGAAGCCTACGTCCTGCAGTAGACTATCATAGGCTGATGCATGCAAGCTCTTAACTATGTATACCATTCGTAGCAGAATAAAAAAAATGTAAAGGTGCATGCAGACCAAAAGAGCATTCGCTGTTCTATCCCCCTACTCTACGAAATTCGATCGTCACACGAAACGTGATTCGTTGATTTCGTAGAGTGGGGGATAGAACAGCGAATGCTCTTTTGGACTTTCCATAGCATTTCACGTCTTTGACACAATTCGTGTAACACGCTCGCAGATATATTTTTACATTAATACTAATAAATATCAATAATTATTACTAAAATTGCACGTGAACTTAAGTTTTAAGGTTTTAAGTTTTTTTTATTTATTTATTAACATGAAAATATACAGTGACATAAAAACAAAGTCCCTCAAAACAGTCTCCGTTTGACTGTGGAATCGTGAAGTCTCTAAGGGTACATTCAGACCAAACGAGCATTCGCTATTCTAACCTACTCTACGAAAGTACGAATTCTACTCTACGAAATTCGATCGTTACACAAAACGTGATTCGTTGATTTCGTAGAGTGGGGGATAGAATAGCGAATGCTAGTTTGGTCTGAATGCACCTTAATAAAACCAAGATTGTGGTTTAAAAGTGCGTGATTATGGTTTGCAAGGTTTTAGGTTTGTTTACATTTGTTTTGTTGTTTACTGATTAATGATATACAAATTGATTGCAGTCGACGGATTAACGATCCGACAATCCATTATCGAAGACATGTCAATAGTGTAGGTAACGTCGCCACCAGTGGCCTATTTCACCATAATTAGTATAATTACAAGTGTGACAATTGTGAAATATCACTGTTAATGACGTCATAGGCCTCCGTAGGCTACGACTACAGCTTACCATCGAACGGTCCATGGCTTGTTTACCAACATACAATTAATACTAATAACGTTATTATATCGTTAATAAACTATGAATGGTGATGACCTGATGAATGGTATACAAATCGTTTGCCATCGACGCATTTTTTTTTTTTTTATATATTTATTAACATTGAAATATACATTAACATACATACAAAGTCCCACAAAACAGTTTTCACGGTTTGACTGTGGGATCTTGCAGTCTCTACTCTCTTATATTAATTTATAATATTCTTACTTTATGCATAATATATATTATAATATGACTCTAAAAAATTATTTAAGTAATATTATTGACAAGGTAATTTTTCAATTTTTTACCGAACTTCGCTTTATTGGCTTCCAGCCTGATGTCCGTGGGCAGGCTGTTGAGTAAATAGGGTAGGCGTTTCTGAAGGCACCTGTCGCCGTAGTAGTTGGTGACCCTGGGAACAACAAACTTGCCCGCAGACACACAAACGTCATTACGGAAACGTCAAACGTCATTGCGATCAGACAATCTATTATCGATGACATGTCACTAGTGTACAGTCGCCATCAGATATATCGTAACGTCCAGAGCGCTCAAAAACATCTGAACACGGCTATATCGTTATGGCAATAAAGACATATTTTTGAACGCTACAGGCGGTTATATCTGAAGCGATTTTAGAATTATAACTAATGTGAGACTCAAACATAATTAAATTATTTTTCAAACGGGTTACTCACGTAATAATTTAAGTCGACCTAACTTACGTGAGTAACCCGTTTGATAAATATTTGTGTTAATCAACTTTTTTCTGTCTGTTATTGCCATGGTTACCGTCGCCTGAGTCATGCTGGTTTTATGTATAATTATGCTACTTAAACTATGCAAAAATACATTTTTCCTAACTAGTGCGGAAAAGTAAACTTTGCGCACGCTTCGCGTGCGTTAATTTCTCTTTGTATGGCACTTGTTATGAAAAAAGTCGTTCGATACACGTGTAAAAACTTTTTTGCACTTGCATCGAAATGTACTATTTTGCACTTGTATCAAAATGTACTATTTCTGGTGTTAATAAGCTCTTTCCTTAATGGGCCACCTACAGACATGCACTACTTGAATGTTTGCCTAATTTAAGTAGCATAATTTTGCATAAAACCAGCGTGACTCAGGCGGTTGATTCACCCATTTAAATATCTGAAGCGACTGTACCAAAGTCATGAACCTAAGTTAAATCTAGCCCTTGTTTCCCAAAATTGCCAATTCAAAATTAAATCACTCTCCTCTGATCGCAATATGATACTTTAAAAATGAACTGTATTATGTACGTATAAAGTTGTTATCTGAGACGAATTTTGTAATGTAAGGGGTTTTGGAAGTAAAGGATTGTGTATATCAGAATTTAATTGAATATTTGATTAATCAGTCAGCCTTCATAGCCTAGTTGATAATAGCCTACGAAGCTGGAGGTTCCGGGTTCGAATCCCGGCGAGGGCATTATTTTTGTGTTTGTTTATTACAAATATTTGTTTCTTGGTCGTGGCTGTGTATGTGTTTATCTATATGTATCGTTGCTTGATTTGATACCCATATCACAAGCCTTAATTGAGCTTACCGTGGGACTAGGTCGATTTGATAAGATGTAAAAGAAATATGGTTGGTTCTCCAAAGCATTTTGACGTCTTTGACATACGTCGTGAACCTTCAGTACCGTTTGGTAGCCAGATTTGGTAGCTGGCTGCCAAATGGGAAATAATGGTTTCCCGCCTGGTAGCCAGCTATGAAATGGAAATAACTTTCCCATCTCGTAGCCAGATTTGGTACAAACCTGGTTAAAAATCGCTAATGATAAGTCCCGATTTAAAGCCAGTTAGGTACCTATTGGGATTTTATTCCCATTTCGAAGCTGGTTACGAAACTTTGGCTACCAAATGGTACTAAATGATCGTGAAACACGTTCGCAGATATATTTTTACGTTAATACTAAAAATATCATTTTAACTAAACACGTCTATGAACTCAAATTTTTCAAGATTAATAAATAATACCTACATTTTATAAATAAATATTGTGGCAATCTTTGGGGGAGGCCTATGTTCAGCAGTATACGTCTTTCGGCTGATATGATGATGATGATGATAAATAAATAAATATCTTGGGACATCTTACTTAAGTAGGGGAGGTAGGGGAGGTTGGGAGACATGGGCACCCCCTTTTTATTCTGATTTGATCAAAGATTTTATTTTTTTCTTGATTTGGTAGTTTACTTTACCGACTGGCAACACTATTCATCCATAGACTATCTGTATGTTCTGTCAGTTGTGAAACACAAACACGTTTGAAGGTTATGCGCTCGTAAAAGTAAATATTTTGCTGCGGTTTCGTATTGTAATAAAGAGAAAACTAATTAAAGGTATGTGTATTTTCTATTATTTATCTATTGTATATTTACTAATCTATGAATTAAACTGAAATTCAAGCCTAAATATGTAGATTCAAAAAAATACCGGTAACCTATGTCGAAAATGTATACGGTGGGAGCAATGGGCATTAGGCGCGCGGGTGGTTTGGGCATGCCCAATGCTCCCTCCTATTATGTTCAGTATAGGAGGAGTAGAGCCAATATTTAAGGTTTATTTTTAATTACAGAAAGATGCCGTTTAAATTCAAAAAGAAAGGATTACAACGGGAAATTCCTAAAGATTTAATATTACGAGCCATAGAAGAAGTATCAAAAGGTTCAAAAATAAAAACTACTGCTGATAAATACGGAATCCCTAGATCTAGTTTGCAACGGTACCTAAAACAAGATTCCATAAAGGATTTTGGTTTCGATTATTGATATAGTTTAATAATAGTTTATTTGTTAACTAATTTTTGAATTCCGTTATGGATATAAAGTGATTTATAGGCCGAGCCCAAGCCTCCCACAGGGTATGCCCAAGCCTCCCTACCATAGGGAGCATTGGGCACTTTTGACTTAGTTTATAAAATATCTCGTAATGTTGAAACTGATTGTGATTTTTAAGAAATCTCTTTAGTTATATCTAGCCAAATATGTGGTGCAATAAGAATTGGCAATAAAAGTTGATTATCTATAAAATCTGTTTTTTTATGCAATAAATAGTGAAAAAGTGCCCATCCCTCCCCTACCTCCCCCTACATCTTACAAAACTTGGTACTTAAATACATAGACAGCTATGACCAAGGAACAAATATTTCTGATAAATACATACACAAATAATGCCTTCGCCGAGATTCGAACCCGGAACCTCCAGCTTCATAAGCAGGGTCAATACCAACTAGGCTACGGAGGCTATTATGTTTCGATTAATTTTACAATGCCTGTAGAATTTACACATCTACCAAATATTGCATGCGCCTTCCGAAACCATCATATTATTTGTGTCGATGTGATATTTATTGCCTTCATACTTTTAGCAGCTCATACTTTTTAACCTTACGGAAAATGTATGGAAATCTGGGGACTTTGTTTTCCTTTTTGGATCGAAAGAGCTCGTAATTCTCAATAGAAATAACCCAAAATTTACCCATACATTCAAAATTAATGAAATTGACAAATTAAAAAGAAATGCTTAAATACTGTATAAATCGTTGCTTATCATGAACAACGTTGTAATCCAAAAAGATACGCGCCTGCAATTATAATTATAGTGCTTTTTTGTTAGAATTCAAATTATGACAAGGTATTGTCTTAAGATGCAGCGTTGTTTAATAAGCGTCGAATTATGCTGCCGATTACGGAATTGAAGGATAGATAAGAAGAAGTATGAAAATCTGGGGACAAATTAGGTACCAAAATTATGAAAATGATTATAAATATGTACACACGAATCTTATGTAAAGAATTTTCCCGACTCTTTTACTATCGATACTGGAATATAATTAATATTATCAATGTGACAGTTCCAATAATACTATCCGTTAGGTTATTATTATTACCTTAACAAGTTGATAATATATTCCCAATAATTACATAAAGGGATCGAACAAAACGCAAATATATTACACCCGTGTGCCCGCGGCTCTCATAAATATGTAAATAAATGTAAATGTATGGTTTTATTAGTTGTCCGGGGATTTGGGGAATTGAGTATAATAATGTTGACCGCTTTATTGTCAGATAGAAGTTTTGGTATGCAAAATATGTCACTAATAAGATTTTTTTAATAAGTTCCAGCTCTTCGGTCTTTAGTTACATCAACCAGACGTTTCGCGATCTCAGCAAACAATTTGCGTGCACTGGGGCCCATGAAACTAAAGTTTCTACGCCAAACGGTACCAAATCGTACTCTTTGCCGAGGCCCTTATATTTATTACGTTTTAAAAATTCGGTATTTTCAGCCGCAGCGGCCGCCTTAAACGTAGTTCGTTGAAGATGGACGGTGCGAGGGTGTCTACTGCAAGTAGCATCCCATACCAACATCCGTCCCAAGCTCCAAGGAAGCAAAGACACACCATCAGGTCTCTTCACTTACCATCATCTCTAATAATACCAGTAGGCTCAAGAAGAGCAGGTACGTTGATTATGGTACGTTGATATACAATATATTTTGAGGCATTTCATAAAATCCCAGTATAATACTCACTTCTTATTTACCCCTGAGATAAACTCATATAACTACAGATAAAAGAAGTGTGTCTGTTGGTGACAAGTGTCAGACCCGCGCGATGAGTTATGATTCCCATTGTTTCGATGGGCTTCAGTTTGCTAAGTTTTCTTTGTATTTATGGCGTTTTTGCTGAACCTTTTGATACCCTTTTTTGCACTCTATAGTACAATCCTGAATAAATCACTTATTATACTTTTGTGTGGTAAATTGGCTATTTAAAAAATATTTAAGTGTATGAAATAAATCTAAATGCTCAAAAAAATTATCGTGGCGTCCTTTAATAAGAATTTTCGGCTTCGCCTCAAATTGTTATCCACGCCACACACCTTTTTTGACCTCTCTTAAACAAGGGTTGCATAAAATACTAAAATATGTTTGAGTCTTACGTTAGTTATAATTCTAAAATGACATGTAATGATTATTTATTAGTACGTAAGAATGCAGTAGACTACCATATAACGTTGCATAACAAAACTAGTATAACTTTGTAACTAGTCGTGAGACGCCACTATAAGAAGTGATATATAAATACTCTACTCGTATATATCATAATTATGATTCATAATATATAATCTTACACAAATCGACCTAGTCCTGCTGTGTGCTTGTACTGTGGGTACTAAACAGTGATGTATATACAGGGTGTAATCGATAAGTGTTTACAGGCCATAATTCCGTAAATATGAGAGATATCAGAAAAAGAATAACTGATATCGAAAGTACGTTACCCAGCGAGTAAAATTATACTAATAACTTTTTGAAATAAAATCAGAAATATCTCAAATATTAACTTCAAACCCTTCAATACATTTAGTGCGTAACCGTTCATTCAAAGACTAGTTTAATACGAATATTTTTTTATTTAAGAATAAATGTTAGATTAATAATTTCATAAACGGTAGTATTATTATTTTATTACAATGTATTCGTACAAATAACGAATCTCAAACAGTTTTATCTCTTACGACACCCGACATTCTTTAAGGCTGTTAGTCGTCATACTACTCGTAAATGTATGGGAGCGTTTTAAGTTAGTATTATTAATATTACTTCATATATTCAGAAAAAGTTATTAATGTAATTTTACTCGTTGGTTAACGTACTTTCGATATCAGTTAAAAGTTTTCTGATATCTCTCATATTATCGGAATTATGGCCTGTAAACACTTATCGATTACACCCTGTATAATAGGTAGATGCATATAGATTACTTATATGTATAGGTACATAGAAAACAGCAACGTCCAAGAAACAAATATAATGTGATTTACACATAAATGAATGCCCGCGCCGGGATTTGAACCCGGAATCTCGACTTATAGTTTCATGTGAGTAGCAGCCTCCATAGCTGGGTTGGAAGTGATCCTGTTTACGAAACACGGTTTCGAAACTTAGAATCTCGGCGAGGGCATTATTTTTGTGTACCTATTAGTTATTACAAATATTTACTCTTGTCTATGTATTCAAGTATATATATGTATAATAATATATCTATTATATTTATCGTCGATTGGTACCCACATCATAAGCTTTAATGCACAATAGCTTACCGTGGGACTAGGTCGATTTATGTAAAATTGTGCCATGTTATTTATTTATTTTATGTTTTATTTACTTCGTATGATATGATGTATAACCGTAATTCTATAGCATACAAATAACATATAGTTTGTTGTATGGTATGTACCTTGTCGTAATAACCTCACGTAGGTGCCGTCAAACAAGATAATCGTGTTGTGAAAACGAAAAGGTTCCTCTGTTATTGCATATCAAATGGGTCAGACGAAAAAAATATAGAAAGTTTTTGCTGCCTTTAATTTATTTTATACAGGGTGATAAATCATGAGTATCACGACTCTCATTATGTACCAGTAATAGATAAATATTTACTGTAAACGTGGAACACAAATATAAACTTTTATTTTGTTTTTACTTTTTAAATACCTATCACACGGGTTACTCGCGTAATTTAAGTCAATAATTGCTCGACATGTTTCGATCCATTTAGAGGATCCTCATCATGGAGTATCTGCAACCACAGCCCGACGTGTACAACAAAGCTTTGGTTGCGAGTACTCCATGATGAGGATCCTCTAAATGGATCGAAACATGTCGAGCAATTGTCGACTTAAATTACGTGAGTAATCCGTATGATAAATATTTAAATATATTTGAGTCTCACGTTAGTTATAATTCTAAATTTTTTTATAATAATAATAATTTATTTCTTTAAAAACCAGTACCTACAAAGTTGAATAGTGGCTGACGTCTCCATTTCAGTTATTTACAAAATAACTTGTGCTAGGAGGCACCGCTCCTCAGCCTCCGTAGCCTAGTTGGTAGTGACCCTGCCTACGAAGCCGGAAGTTCCGGGTTTAATCCCGGCGAGGGCATTATTTGTGTATATATTTATTACAAATATTTATTCGTTGGTCATGGCTGTCTATGTATTTAAGTAATCTACAGAGTGCTTGGGATAACGATGTAGGAATTTCTGGAGGTGGTAAAGGAGACTAATTGGAAGAGTTTGAACCCTATTTACCTTAGTCCAATATGTGACAGTTTTTTTTTTAAATCACGTTTTTAAAAATGTTTAGTTTTATACCAAAAAATTACTTAAAAAGTTAAATTTAAAACAAAATATGCAATAAATAGACACGCTTTTCGCTTTTCAAGACACGCCGCACTTAATGACATCATTCGTCGGTCTCTCGCCTCAGACAACGTGCCCGCTATATTTGAGCCTTCCGGCATAGCCAGAGACGACGGCAAGAGACCAGACGGGATGTCACTGATTCCATGGAGGTTGGGGAGGGTATTAGTGTGGGATGCTACCTGCGTAGACACGCTAGCCCCTTCCCACCTCTCCGGAACCAGTATTCAGGCAGGTGCGGCGGCTAAAGCGGCCGAAAAGCTAAAAACTCATAAGTACAGGGGTCTTGGTCCCGAATACATTTTCATGCCATTCGGGGTTGAGACCCTAGGCCCGTGGGGTCCCAATGCTATCCAACTCTACAAAGAACTCGCCAAAAAGCTGGTCGACACCACCGGTGACCGAAGAGCTGGCAGCTTCCTCGCGCAAAGGGTTAGTATTGCCATACAACGGGGAAATGCTGCCAGTATCCTCGGCACCATGCCAAGGGGGCCCCATTTTTTAGATGTATTTTAGGTTTATTTAGTTTTAATTTGTTAGTTTTAATTTAGTGTTATTTATAAGGTTTTTATTTACCTATTTATTATGTAATTATTTTGTTTATCTACCGAATAAAGACCCATAAATAGAATTGATTTTTTTATAATTAACATAACAATTAGTTGAGTAATAAATAAAAAAAATTGAACTCCCACTTGCCACACACAACATTTTTTTAAATATTTTTTCTAGTTCTACATTACCGATTTCTAACAGTAAATTAAACTTTATCGGCCTGTGAAAAAAAAGTAGTCGGGATATGAGTCTTCCTATTCGTGTAAAAACATGCTTGTTTTTCTTAGCTTTGATTACAAAAAAAGTACAACAAAATAGTAATTAGTTTAAAAGTTATCGTCGATCAATTGTTGAACGCCGTCACCAAACAAAATAAGTTTCTTGTAGTTAGTAGGCAAGTGTGAGTTCAATTTTTTTTTATTTAAAAAAAAACTGTCACATATTGGACTAAGGTAAATAGGGTTCAAACTCTTCCAACTAGTCTCCTTTACCACCTCCAGAAATTCCTACATCGTTATCCCAAACACCCTGTATATGTATCTATCTATTATATATATTATCGCTTGGTACCCACATCACAAGCCTTAATTGAGCTTACCGTGGGACTAGATCGATTTATGAAGAGATGTCCGAAGATATTGATTTATTATTTATTTATTTTATCATTGAATCCAAAAAAATATTGCAATTGTACTTGTCCAAAGAGTGATGGTGATGGAAGTTATTCAGCTGAAATGATGATGATGATAATATGTGGTGCCGTACAGTCAGGTGTCATTGGTCGATTAGGCCCCAAGTCATATGACCATAACAGCCTATCACGTATGTGTCAGCAAGAATGTATGAGTCACGTTTTGTATGACTCACACAACTCATTCACGTAGCGGTGTTAGGTGTATTTCATTTCCGGGTTGTGAACGTGTATTGCACATTTTATGCATATTGATAACATCAACAGCCTATTTCAGTCCACTGCTGGACATAGGCCTCTATATTACCTATGTTATGACCTAGAATATAGCCAATCGAAACTTTGATGGACCAATCACAACTATTTTTAAATGGCGGCTTAAGTTTTTATAGGTTGATATTGAACATGTTGCGAAAACACAAATCAAATTATTTATTAACTAAATATTTTGATTTGTACTTTTAATTTGCGCCTAGCCTTGTAAGGGATTGCATATATACCCGAGAAATTTGACCGGTGGTTGCTAAGACCGAGTGGCCGAGGGGTACAGGCATCAGTCGCGAAAGCTGAGTACGTGGGTTCGTTCCCCACCTCGGACATAGGTGATCTTGGTCGTTTTTCTTTGGTATATGACATCTAATATTTATAATTGGTTGATATTGAATTTTGTTACCGTGATGCATTGAAGAGGGAGTGACACTTGTCAACTAAAATTCAGGACCGTTTTTGAAAGGTAATTTAGTATGGCGTGCGGCTTCCATGTTTTATTTGTTCGTAGACACGCATGCCCAGCGTAGCTATTATGGGCATTTATTTCTCCCATACAACTAAGAAAAGGCCGTTGTCCAGCAGTGTTATTCACTAAGGAAACCGCCTCGCTATCCAGCGCTGTGTCAGTGCTGCGGCAGCGTCGAGCCTAAAAATGCTATTCACTAATGCACTTTAAACGACACTAGCGCTCGGCGACCAATGCGGCGTGAGCTGGAACTACACTGCGTCGAGAGTTACCGCCTACAGTTCGACGACGAGCTGTTCTACGTTAGTGAATACCGTTTTCCGCAGCGCTGCGCTCGACTTCGAAGTGAAGGCTGTCTCGTCGTCGAACTCTTTGATGAACGCAGCGTCGAATGTGTGAATAGGAGAATAGCGTAGCAGTAGTGGACTGATATAGGTTGATGATGTGATATGTGATGTGACTTCATAAATGCCACACCCACTCCAGGTCATCAACCTCTGCCATATTTCGTCGGTTGACAAGCAAAACTCACTAAGTAACAAATACCTACTTGAAATAAAGCTCTTATCTCAGTTCTGATTTAATACTGACATAAGAGGTTGCTAAGAGTAGTGACAGTTTTTATAGTGAGTTTTGCTTGTCAGCCGACGATTTATGTATTATTATTAAAAAAACTCTTCAAAGTGTTATAAAAAACGCACAATACCATAGATTAGGCACACCACACAGTCAAGGTAATTTAGTCATTCTTACAATTGCGTAAGGTCTAATTGTTAATAGTTAGTGTATTTTTATTGAAACTTTTTCTGTGCCTATACATACATAATATAACTTGTACGAGTATTAGGTGACACCGTTATAAAAGTTCAAGAAGCCTATTCTTTTGCTATTAAATGAAGTATTATCAAAGTGAAAACGCCGTTTATGAGAATTATAATCTCAACCCAAAATAAAGGCTTTGTTGCTCTTAACTTTTGTGTCTTCAGGACAAGGAGGAGGTGTGTATGTATGTGTATGGTATAAAGTATATTATGAATATTTATTACGTGTAAGTCGATTAGGTATCTGAATTTTTAGACTGCTTTAGTTGCGACTTCATTTTACGATTTTCTAGCCTGCACCTATCAAACCTCTCTTTTTGGCCCAGTGGTTGACTGGTAGAGAATGCCTTAAGGCATTAAGTTCGCCATTTGTACTTTGATTTTGTGCAATAAAGTTTAAATAAAATAATAAATAAATGAAGTTCTATATTTTTTTTACATAGGTACTTACTTAAGTATTGTACATTCGCCATCAGATCAAATTTTCATGTACAGTTGAGTTCAAAAATATGTGTACAAATGTTTACTTAATGTGATGGGATAAGGTGCACAATTGTACACATATTTATGAACTCGACTGTACGTATTGTCAGTCACTTCAATTCCTTAGTCGACTCTAATTACGACACCCACGGCACGAGTTGGGGTGGTGGTGACAAACGTATTCTTACTGCCGTCACCACACGGCGAATATTTAAAGTAGGTATACATAAATAATAAATTAATGCATGTATAATAGTAAACCACTTGAGACATTCGATACAATTCATTTATTTCTTGTAACAAACGATCTTTATCCACAAAGTGTCAAACGAAACGTGTGATAAATCTGCATGAAATCACGTTTAATATCTTTTGAGATTAAATCTTGATAACTTGGTTACTTATAATACTTATATGTAAAAAGGTTATCAAGTAATTATTTCATTAATTACTTTTTTTAATATACCAGTGCATTAATTATCTTGCCTACATATATATATGAGGCATATGAGATACCTAGTAAAAAGAAAGAAGGTAAAAAAATTGATAGTTGTATTTAAGTATGAAGTACATGTTTCAACCACAATGTAGTAACAGATGTGCTTGCTATAGAAAAAAATAGCTGCGAAAGACTGTTTGTCACGGGATTCGAATCCATATCCCCTTCTCTCTTCTCTTTAATGAAAAAAAAAGATTTTTCAAGTTTTTCGTGCAATATCGAATTAAAATAAAACCATATTAAAGATATTATCGAACTACCTTACTCACGTATTTAAGTCCACGATTTCTCGACATGTTTCGACCCATTAAGAGGTCCTCGTCTAGAGCATCCTCGGTCAAAGCCCGAAGCGTACTGCAGGCCTCTTAATAGTCGAAACATGTCGAACGATCATATACTTAAATAAGCGTTATAATTCAAAAACACGTACTTATAATTCTAAAATAAAACCGTTTAACTAAGGTAAAACTTTTTTTACTAGTTTTTTAAAGTTATAAACAAAAATGATCAGTGTCAAATGTAGGTCAGTTAAATAAAGCCTTTCAGCACTAGAGTCAGAAATACTTAAGTATTTTTGAATTTTATTAAATTACAATATAAACAGCCAATTTTCCGTTCGGCTGCTCAGAGACAAAACAATGATACTTCCGTTCCCAGCAACTTATACTGACAATCGATAACCCTTACGACTTTGAAATAAGGCTTATAATCGTCCATAACATGTACGATGGTGTATCAAAGACGAGGTTCAAAGGTATACATGTCAAAGTCAAAGTTACAGGCTGCGATATACAGGGTGTCCCAAAACTATGAGGTATGAAGATAATGTACCTTAATAGTACATTACGACACAAGTGCGAAAAACATGAAATTCGAAACGAGTGGCAATGTTTTAAAACACGACCGACAGGGAGTGTTTTAAATCGACACGAGTTACGAATTTCGTTTTTGCACGTGTCTCGTACGACGTTTTTTAGTGCAGATGGCACTCCAAGGTTTTGAACCTGACGTAAAATGACCCACTTCTCGCACTAGAGCCTAAAAAGGCACCATCTGTACTAAAAATAATTGCACACGTGCAAAAATGAAAATTCGTAACTCGTGTCGATTTACAAAAACATCGTCACTCGTTTCGAATTTCACGTTTTTCGCACTTGTGTCGTTAATGTACTATTAAAGTTGAGGTTAGGTTGTATGTTGAGTAATAATATGAGTTCAAAGTTTTTTTCTTTTGTTGTTGGGTATTTCAATAAAAATAAACAAAGGTCAGGATAAAATATCAAAAAAGCAAAAGATATCACCAGGCTGATAGAACGACGCCAACGATTATGGGATGACGAAGAATTTGATATACTTATAACTGAAGCCACCAAAGCCGACTATTCACTTCGGAATTTCCATAATCGGAAAAATGTCAATAAAGATGACGACGCTACGAAGATTTTTACGCGTCTTGTTCTTAGGGGCAAAACTCGCGAAGCCCTCAACTGGCTTCTGACGAAAGATAACAACAAAATTCTCAAACCTGAAGACGAAATTGATGAATCTGGTAAAACTGTCATGGACGCCTTGCTTGAAAAACATCCCCACGCAGTCAACCCCGACCCCAACCTTTTTACAACTCCAAATGGCCCCTCGGATTTGCCCCCACTTTTGGAAATAGACATTACATGCGAACATGTAGAGTTAGTCGCCAGAAAATTACATGGGGGAGGCGGCCCGACCGGCAGCGCAGCCGAAAATTGGAAAGACTACCTATTACGATTCGGTGAGGCAAGCCAGCATTTGAGAACTTCGATAGCTCAATTAACTATGAAACTAAACAATAGTTTTGTGCCATGGAACCAAATACAAGCTCTAATGGCAAGCCGACTTGTGGCCCTAGACAAATCCCCTGGGGTTAGACCAATTGGCATTGGCGAATGCCTACGCAGGATCCTCTCAAAATGTATGATCTTGGCCTCCGGCTCTGAAGTTACTGAAGCTTGTGCACAATCGCAACTTTGTAGTGGATTAAGTTGTGGTATTGAAGGAGCCATACATGCTATGAATAACCTTTTTGAAAAAGAATGTCTGCCCGGTTCTCAATGGGGTATGCTGCTTGTTGATGCTAACAACGCCTTTAATTCCGTAAACCGACAACTCGCTCTTTGGCAAGCTAGAATACACTGGCCCCACTGCGCCCGTTTCTTATACAATACTTACAATGGACATGCAGAACTTATAATCCGCGACTCAAATATGAAACTGTTCAGCGAAGAAGGAGTAACTCAAGGTGACCCACTTGCCATGCCCTTGTATGCCCTCGCAACACTCCCCATAATAAACCAACTTAAATCACAACCATCAATTGTCCAGTGTTGGTATGCGGATGACTCCTCTGCTCAAGGAACCTTTAAAAATTTAAGACAATGGTGGGACAAAATTTGCCAATTAGGCCCCGCATACGGCTACTTCCCTCAAGACAGAAAGTCTTACCTAATCGTAAATGAGAATGACAAACAATCCGCGCAGCAGATATTCAAAGGAGTTAACATTACCATAACAACCGGCACACGCTTCCTCGGTAGCTACATTGGCGAAGGTAAAGAAAACTTTGTCAACACTAAAATCGAAAACTGGACTTCTATAATAAAAAAGCTCTCTGAGATTTGCAAAGACTCGCCACAAGCTGCCTATACCGTTCTCACTAAAGCCGCTCAATTCAAATGGACTTTTCTACTAAGAGTATTAGAAAATGCTAATCTATCCTTTGATTGTTTAACAA
Organism: Thaumatotibia leucotreta; assembly: GCA_025490895.1. Taxonomy (NCBI): domain Eukaryota; kingdom Metazoa; phylum Arthropoda; class Insecta; order Lepidoptera; family Tortricidae; genus Thaumatotibia; species Thaumatotibia leucotreta. Next base: position 10,764 of record JALPQI010016147.1, on the reverse strand, counting down.
ATATTTTACACACCAGTTTTCTACCAAACCTACTAGGTGGTGAGATAACTTCACTAGAAGCGGACTTATTTTCTTTACCTGTACACAAAGGCGGTCTAGCCATCCCCGCACTTTCTAAAATGACAAACTTAAATTATGAAACCTCCAAAAATGGCTGTTCAATCCTCTCATCCGCCTTAATTGAAAATAATGAACTAGACCTCACTCAACATCACATGTCCCTCGCACATTCAAGAAAGGAATGCCGGAAAATTAAAAATTTTCAAGATGATGTAACTTTGGACTCTATTTTAAACAAACTTTCTCCTAACAAAAAACGAGCAGTCGAACGTTCAATTTTCACGAAAACTAAAACTAAATCGTCTACTTGGCTCTCGGTTATCCCTACAAGAAAAGACCACTTTGACCTATCCCCAATGGAATTCAGAGATGCATTGGCACTAAGATACCACAGAACACCTATCTCCATGCCTAAATCATGTGACGGCTGCGGCAATGATGTTTTTAACGTGGACCACGCTCTCTGCTGTAAAACTGGCGGATTAATTACACGCCGTCACAACGAAATCCGGGACCTATTTTGTGAGCTATGTCAGCACGCCTGGGGGAATGTAGTCAAAGAACCCCTCATCACGGAAGGTGACTGCGGACTTCGGGGAGACCTTTGCTGCCGTGGCGTTTGGGATGCACAGAGGGAGGCGTTATTTGATATCCGTGTCGTAGACACTGACGCTCCCTCTTACATCTCACGTCCGGTAGCAGCCGTACTTAAATCCGCCGAAGAGGAAAAGAAACGAAAATATTTGAACTCTTGTGAAAAACGGCATGCGACATTTACTCCCCTTGTAACATCCGTGGATGGGATATTCGCACCTCAGATGTCCGCTTTCGTGAAACATCTCGGCGAAGCAATCGCTGATCGTTGGGACAGATCCCTCAGCGTAGTAATGGGCTGGCTTAGATCGAAAATTATAATTTCCATACTCCGTGCTACAAGCATGTGTATTCGGGGTACGCGCCACAAATTTAACTCCTTCAAAAACTTCTTTGGCCTAAAAGATGGCGCAGCCCTACCCAATCTTTCCTCTACCTGACTAGAGTACCTAAAATCTCCATCAGTGCTTGCGTGATAACAATTAATTTATCCTTTGTTACTATATTTTTGTTAATAAATGATTTTCCCTCCCTGAAGGTCAGGATAAAATGACACTAAGATATTTCTATTATTTTATTATGTTGAAAAAAACGTCATTATATTTTAATTTTATTTATTTAAGTTATAAGCTAAATAGTTTGTACTGTGTTCCGGTTTGGGGGTAAGATAGCCGGTGTAATTACTGGCATAGAGGCAATCCATCTAAGTCCTCAGGGTAGGCAGCGCATAGGCGATTTTTTTATCACTATGTCCATGGGCCTCAGTTCCTGCTTTCCATCAGGTGGGCTGAGAGCTCAGTTGTCTACCTTCGTCACATAAAAAAAAACGATTTTACTACCATATTTTACATTTTATTCTAGAAAATGCACTCTAAGTTACTACTAAAAACCACCCTAGGCTTTGGATTGAATAAAAACTTTTTTCATACGTTCCCTGTTAATACATCTATCTCTTTTTCTGTCTACGCCAGGCAGAGATAGCTGCTGGCATTGTTCCAAACTACTGTATCCTTGTAAAGATAAGTTTTTGTGAGAATGGCTATTCTGTAGTAAAACCTAAGATGTGCATCACTAATTTACTGCAATATAATGCAAATGGGGTTTAAGTCTTAAATTACGAGCAAGAGATTCACAATAAAGGCTTTGCCATACCGGATGTGTGTGCATAAATATCATAACAAAGTCAAACTCAAAGTCAAGTCAAAGTCAAACGATTCTTTAGTTATTAGAATTGGGACAGCAACAAACTCTTTTGAATGGTCTAAGTTAGACTACGAACAAATAAAACATGGAAGCCACACGCCATACTAAATTGCCTTTCAAAAACGGTCCTGAATTTTAGTTGACAAGTGTCACCCCCTGCAATGCATCACGGTAATTAATTTCAATGTCAACCTATAAAACTAAAACCGCCATTTAAAAATAGTTGTGATTGGTTCATCAAAGTTTTGATCTATAAACATTTGTCAAAGATGTTGCGCCGAAATATGCGCGGTGTTAAGAAAAGCGCTATGTCCTGCCCATCTTGGCACAATTGAACAATTGTTTTTGGGGGCATTTTTGAGCTGCCGTAAGACGTCCATGTTATGTAATGGTCGCAGAAGTTAGGCATAAAATTAAAACTACTTCCGGTTCTAAACCTACAGCTTGGCAAAAAAGAGTAGCAATTAAAAAGTAGCAACATCGTAGTGTCGTCCCTTTCAAATCAATATGCGTGAGAAAACGGGACGATACTACAATGTTGCCACTTTTTAATTTCTACTCTTTTTTGCCAGGCTGTACACCACTGACCCGAGAAGAACTGCAGTGTTATTCACTAACGAAACCGCCTTGCTATCAGCGCTGTGTCAGCGCTGCGACAGCGTCGAGCCTAAAAATGGTATTCACTAATGTACTTTAAACGACACTAGTGCTCGGCAACGAATGCGGCGTGAGCTGGAACTACATTGCGTCGAGAGTTTGACGTTTAATGTACGAACTTCGTATTCTCTAACGAAAAACAGCGACGAACTCGCCCACAACCTCGCTCACAGCCTCGATTCCTAATGTCAAATCAAACAGCTAGGATTTTAGACAAGGCTGTCTCGACGTCGAGCTCGTTGACGAACGCAGCGTCGAATGTGTCAATAAGAGAATAGCATAGCCGATCATAGATTGCACACTGCTTGTACGTCACGCGCACGATACGCCACGCAACCGGTGTGCGATCTAATATGACATATATTATGGTTCTCTAAATTATCGCTGAAAGTAATTTTGCCGAATATGACTTTCCGACAAATATAGTACAGAATTTCATTTCGCCGAATGATTTCTTCCCAGCTGTAACGTTACGCAGACATATCTTTCGCATAATATTAAGTGCTGACCTAACCTAACCGTTTTTGCCTGTGGTGACGGCAATAAGAATACAATTATCACTACCCCAACTCGGGAGTCGTAAGAGACCATTTTTTGAGTTCATTGATGACGGGCAGCAGCGTCATCATAGTGGACACATTACTGCGAACGCCAATCCGCTTGCCCAGCGTAGCGATTATGGGCATTTATCTTCTAATGCGTCTATACGCATAGTTAATAGGAGAGGCCTACGTTCAGCAGTGGATTGAGATAGGCTGATGATGTAACCTAACCAGCCAAGTGAAAATTCGGCAAAATGAAAGTTAAAATAATTTCGTAAATGTTGATATGCCAAGTGAATCATCTGCAAAAAGTTGGCTGGCATGTGATAACTATTCGGCAAAATGAAAAAACGAAAAGGCCCATTTAACTACTTACAATACCATACTATCATCATCATCTTCGTATCAGTCGAAAGACGGGCACTGCTGAACGTAGACCTCACCAAAGATGGCCACAATGGCCGGTCCTGTGCCACCCGCATCCAGCGGACTCCTGCGACCTTCACCAGGTCATCAGTCCACCTTGTGGGGGGCCTACCCACGCTACGCCTTCCGGTACGTGGCCGCCACTCGAGAACCTTCCCGCTGCAACGGATTATCCTATGCTTACGAGTACCTAAACCATCATACTTCAAACTGCTTCACGTTGTTTGATATCAGTTTTCTTTACTATTGATTAACAGTGATTTTTAAATTCGGTCGCAAATAAGTCAAAACAAGTGGCAATATAAGGACTGACTGAAATTCGATGAATTGTTTACTCATCATCAAAAATATATAAACGAAATTGCTCTTTATTTACAAACCAGTAAGGTATACAAGTGTAGATATATTTTTGAAGTTAGTGTACAATTTCTGTCGCCATTGATTCAACAAAATGGACGTAAAAATGTCGCAATGAACGAGAAACAAAAATGGTGGCATTTCAATAAACATTACTCTTCTGCTTTATTCGGTACCAGAGACTAGTTGATAATTAAGATAGGATGTTGATCTCTTGTAAATCCCATAGTCCCGCCTGTAGAACTTTCAACTTACTAACATCAAAGAAATACAAATGGCTCAAAATTATTTTCGTTGTCTTGTACCACTCTGTCACGCTTTAAGTGCTGTCCCAACTCAGTAGGTATATAAAAAAATCGGCGCACTTGTATTTCTTTTTCACGTCATAAATTTAAAACAAAACATCATCTCATACAAAAATCAGACAACGAAAAGAATTTGACCCAAATTCTATAAATGTGGAACACAGTAGCATTTATATTGATTTAAACTTTTATGATTATCGCTCATATTTTAAATAAATATCTAAATAAATAAATATCTTGGGACATCTTACACAAATCGACCTATTCCTACGGTAAGCTCAATTAAGGCTTGTGATGTGGGTACCAGGCGACGATATATATAATAGATAGATACATATAGATACTTAAATACATAGACAGCCATGTCCAAGGAACAAACATTTGTGATAAATAAATGCACAAAGAATGCCCTCGCCGGGATTCGAACCCAGAACCTCCAGCTTCGTAGGCAGGGTCACTACCAACTAGGCTACGGAGGCTGACAAATTTTAAAGACAAGCGGGACTTTATCCCGCAAACTTACGTTTAATATAATCCTGACGTGTTGGGCATGATGTTGCCCATGGTCGCAGGCAGACTGGTGAGACCTTCTAGACGCACGGGTATTGCGAACTACCCGCATTTGGTTTTGATTATTCACTTGTAGGCTAGAGTTGTCACTACTTACTACGAGTCCCGTTTGAGAAGATTTTTTTCTCTCTCTTGATAATGTCAGACAATTCGAAAATGCGTATTAATAAGCTTACTTGAATAAAGAATAGTTTGACTTTGACTTTGTCTTTGAAATATGAGAGTAGCATTTGTTTTGACTTTCAAGAGAAAGTGTTCTTTATTTGAGGTTTCCTGTCTCTTTCTATTTCCCAACATTTTCTATAATCTATCTTTATCACTCTTTGCCGTGTGGTGACGGCAGTAAGAATACTTTTGTCACCACCCCAACTCCTCCTGTGGGTGTCGTAACAGTCGACTAAGGGATTGAAGTGTCACTGACCATTTTACAAGATTGATGATGGGCAGCAGCGTCATCATAGTGGACACATTACTGCGATCGCCAATCCGCTTGCCCAGCGTGGCGATTATGGGCATTTACCTCCTAATGCGTCTATACGCATAGTTAATAGGGGAGCCCTACGTCCTGCAGTGGACTAACATAGGCTGATGATGATGATGATCACTCTTACGGGGCTATTAACTATTGAATGAGAGTATTATGGTTCGACCTGAATATCGATTTTGCCCTTACAGTCATATTGTAATACACGAAACTTGACGTAAGCCTACTTGCAAAGCTGATGCCGGGTTCTGGGTTTCAGGAGCTGATCGAAGGTTGACTTTTTTCCCGAAAAAAGTCAAAATCGTACAAAAACAGAAGTACAGATATATGATACTTTGCAAAACCAAAACTACGTGTCGCGACACCAGTCCTTATGAAATAATGGTCTCTGGTTCAATGTGCAGTCACAAACGAGTCTTCCATCCTTTTTGCTCTCGTTAACGAACCAATAAGCGAAGAGAGACGAGTTTTCAGATTCCGCAAAAAGAATGACCATTCGGCTTTAGCTTTGTACTGGAATTGCTTTGGCAGTGCGATGAAAGGGTTACCCGGGTACATATATATCCGGGTATATAGCTGGGTAAATACCCGGGTAACCCTTTGGAATATTTTTTACGTAGTTGGCTATGTAAAGTTTTCTGAAGGAATGTTATATTTTTCCATGATATCTGTCGTCTTAAAGCTCAAGAAAATGCGGCTCTTTTATTTTTATTTCCCATAAATTGTTAATAGTATTTTTTTAAGTGAGTGAGGTGACATTTGTTCAGTTTTATGGATGATTAGAGCCTATGCGTTCGTCCGCAATCAGTATAAAAAACAATAGAAAAAAAATCTGTCAACGTAAATGTCACTCGTGTCATTTTTTTTCTATTTCATTGTATTTGTTGCAGACGAAAGCATTAGGCTCTGTTCATCCATAAAACTGCACAAATGTCATCTCACTCACATAAAAACTGACCCTGACACTTGACCCTTAAGACGACGGCTATCAGGGAAAAATATAATATTCATACCTTCAGAAAACTCTACATAGCCAGTTTAAAGATATTAAGAATAATCATCAACATCACTATCACTATGTCAGCCGAAAGACGTCCACTGCTGAACATAGGCCTCCCCCAAAGATTGCCACGATGACCGGTCCTGCGCCACCCTCATCCAGCGGATTCCTGCGACCTTCACCAGGTCATAAGCCCACCTTGTGGGGCGCTACCCACGCTGCGTCTTCCGATACGTAGCCGCAAAAGAACCTTTCCACCCCAACGGCCATTGGTATGAATCCTGTAAAATTATAAAACTTTATTAAACTCCCCCGTCTATCGTATAAAACTGTCGTTCATAAAAAATAACAGTCGATTTCCCACTATCACTTAATCCCAGTCCCACTCCCAGCAGTGGGCATAAATTGGGCACTGTTAACTACTGGACATAATTGCTGGCTGGAAAGAATATTAAAAGCATAAATTCACAGTTTTTCCAATTTTCGGTCTGTCCTTTAGAGGGGTGCTAAAATGGCGCACTGTTCTATCCATTTCAATTGATTTTTTTTATTTATTTATGTACATAGATTAAATCTAACTAATCTTCTTAACCTAACTTATATCTAAGATTGGCCCTTGTGGCATTGTACCGAGGATGCTGGCGGCATTTCCTCGCTGTATCGCAATACTGATGCGTTGTGCGACGAAGTTGCCAGCTCTTCGGTCTTTAGTTACGTCAACCAGACGTTTCGCGATCTGAGCAAACAATTTGCGTGCGTTGGGACTCCATGAACCTAAAGTTTTTACGCCAAACGATACAAAATCGTACTCTTTGATTTTTGCTCGTTATTGTAAATTATAGCGAAAATAATATGAAAAATACAGGGTTAAATCAAGTAATAATGTTTTTTATTCATGCGGTTATTCCATCACGCCCCAATATTACAGGGTTCTATGTCAAGGTGCATTCAGACCAAACGAGCATTCGCTCATTCTATCCCCTACTCTACGAAATTCGTTCGTTACACAAAACGTGATTCGTGGAAATTCGTTGATTTCGTAAAGTGGGGGATAGATAAATGCACCTTTAGTTATAATTCAAATTTTTTTGCACTGTGTTGTTGTGTGGCAAAATATAAGGTACACCCGGGTAAGATCAGATCTAATGTAAGATCGGATAACCGAAATAACTACTAAAATAGTAGTATTTTTATCACTGGCAATAGTATGTATGACGCCATTTCACCACGCTCCTCTCGCTGGTATGCAGCAACCGCTCAGCCGCACCAATAGTGAGGTTTGAACGTTTAAAAAAAAAAGTGTAGATTTCCGAGAATTTTTGAAGATCCGATCTTTAAAATGAAGCTATGCACCTTCTTCTTCTTACTTTAGAGTTGAAATTAGATACTAGTCCGATCTTAGCTAAGAAGGTTTTCGATGGGGTGTGTCATAAAAAAAAAATATGCAAGTTTGAGTGTCGATTACTCCTAAGCTATTCGGTTGAGCGGCATCAAGTAAATTTATATTGAAAGCTTGATTTATTTTTTTTATCACGTACAGGCAAGGAATTTAATTTCCTACCCATTTCGTACCTTGTCACAGTGACAATCAATATGAACGCTGCTAGGACTGTCATATTATAGCTACTATGACAAGATACGAAATGGGTAGGAAATTAAATTCCTCGACCGTACATCACACATCTGCAAGTAAAAGTTAGTGAGAATAAAATTACGATTTTTTATGACATCCTTTCAACTCACCGAAAAATAGTCCGATCTTACCCGAGTGCACCTTAATAAGCAGCATTTTATGGCTTTCACGCGCGAGCGAATCGTCCGCCTGTCTCTTTCGGGTCGTTAGGGCGCACTGCCTTCACAAAGCTTTTGCCTTGATTAACCAATATATTCTGAACTCAGAGATTTTATTATATCCTATCATTATAATAGTGATTAGACATCGATTATACGCTAATTTGCAAATTTTTTATGCTGTTTGCTAATTATTTTGATTGAAATTACTATAATTTCTGAAATTTTAATAATTGATAAAATACCTGTGTATTTGATTTTTCTGTCAACCATACTTTGCCACCAAAACCGCACGTTGATAACGATGACTACATTATATTATATTTCCAACCACCATTTTCTTAGCTCATACTTTTTTATTTGTATAATTTTTTCTCGTTTCTGTATATTGCGATTTTTGCGTATGTTACGAATAAAATAATTTCTATTTATACAAGCAAGTTACAAACTTAAGTATTATAATCTGACACTGCCCCTATACAATAGCACATTGTGCATCTAGGGAGGTAAGTACGGTATTACTAACGAGAGTGTTAGAAGCCCGACGCCGTAGGAGGGCTTTTAATAACTCGAGTTTGTATTCCGCTTACCGACCGTGATGCATAATTTTGTTTTTCATAATACTTAAAATGGATGAAATGATGAGGTTTTGTGAACAGTCCCACAGTTATACACAGTTAGGGTTGTCCGTTGCACATCGCACACACCGGGTGGACAATTGCACATAGTTTCGTTATGAGGATTTAGGATTGGAGTGCATTGGTGGCGAGTTTTGCAGTATCTTTTTATCACATCATCAGGGTCAATTGCGAATATACTGTACATGTTGTAAGGCCTCGATTCTGTGGCCTTGATCAAAAACAAAAGTTCAGATCACAGTGGACACATTACTGCGATCGCTAATCCGCTTGCCCAGTTTGGCGATTATGGGCATTACCTCGATGTGTACACATAAGTAAAAGGAAAGCCATGTTCAGCAGTGGCCTGTGATAGGCTGATAGTGATGATGTGAAATCATCAGTATGAGATCCTTGGGCAATAATTAATGAATGGATTAATCCCATATGAATTGATTGTATACAATATCTTATACAATACAAGTTTCCTGAGTATGGATCGTGAATGAAATAGAAAAAACCAGCCAAGTGCGAGTCGAACGCCCACAAAGTGTTTCTTAAAAATGGCAAAAAAATCAAGGAACCTTAATATTAAATTACATGCCAAGGCCGTTTAACACGTTCGCCTTCGGTACTGTTTCACTAAGTGCTAAAACTATGCCGATCGAAATTATCTGATAGAAATCCTATGCCAGTGACACGCATGTGTGACCGAAAAGACTGTACTCCTATGCCGGTGACACAGCACTGTGTCAAAACGTTCGTATTTCGATGCCACTGGCATAGGAGTGAGAACTTGATTAATGCTAGTGGCATAAGAATAAGATTACTTTGATCACGTATGTGTGTCACTGGCATAGGAGTACAGTTTTCTCGGTCACATAGGTATGTGTGTCACCGGCGTCGAACGTAAAGTGGGAAATGTCTCGGATGACGCGTAATTGTAGACCGACACGAAGTAGAGGCCGACAAACATGTGATCCGAGGCCGAGGTGTGTATACAATTTTTCTGTGCAACGGAGCCGGCAGGCGGCAACTTGGTTTAGCGCAGCGGCCGGCAATGTGCTGTTTGCCGACCGGAAGGCAGAAAATATCTATTTTACTCTACTTTTTAGTATTTGTTAATGCCGGTAACACAGCATCTGGGAAAATTATAGCTGTCTATCTAGCAGATAGTCGATGGGGTCGAAAAGTGCTCGAGTGGAGACCACGGCTAGGCAAACCACCCACAAGATGGACAGACGACCTTATAAAAGTCGCCGGGATACGCTGGATGCAGGTCGCATCTAACCGGTACATGTGAAGGTCCAGAGGGGAGGCCTATGTTCAGCAGTGGACGTCTTATGGCTGAGATGATGATGATGATGATCTATAACGGTTCCTAATATACAGCCTGGTGACAGGACAAACTGCAGAGCTTTAGTAACAGGGTTCCGTTTTACCCTTCGGGTAGGGAACCTTAAAAAGTATAGCTCATACCTCATTAATGTTTTAAGATGTACACAATGCTAATTTATGAATGACAATGACGTTATATGTATATTATATATATCCCATGAGTAATTAAATGAGCAGACAATTGTTTATACGATCTCTTAAATGTCAAGGGACAATATTGTCTCATAGTAAACTGAATAATCCTTGTATATGTTGCGCATACTAAGCAGCCGTGTGGTGACGGCAGTAAAAATACATTTGTCACCACCCCAACTCTTCCCGCGGGTGTCGTAAGAGCCGACTGGATTGGAGAAGGGATTGAAGTGTCACTGGACATTCTTTGATAGAAGATTGATGGGCAGCAGCGTCATCATAGTGGACATATTACTCCGCTTGCCCAGCGTAGCGATTATGGGCAATTACCTCCTAATGTATCTATACGGGAGTTAATGGGAGAAGCCTGCGTTCAGCAGTGGACTATAACTATAAAGCCTATTATGATGTGATGTGGTGATCAGAGATCGGATGAATTTGCGACATTCTTAGTGACTTACGTCATTTTTATGACATTTAGTATGAGATGTCGCACAAAAATCCGATTTCTGGTGATGATAGACTATGACTAATTTTGACACTTTTCGCTTACGTAAAAACATAGCAAACGTTGTGAATTTGAAAGTAAACAAAACAGGTGTCACACAAGGTGTCAAGTGCTTGATTC